>JAQQZZ010036710.1:0-10538 GCA_030265115.1 Mopalia vespertina | reverse complement strand
AAGCTATTTTAAACGCAGGGACTATACCTAAAAGGGGCATGGCGACAAGCATTAGGAGCATGGCGTCCAGTATTAGGAGCATGGCGCCAGAAATAGGGGCATGGCGCAGCGCCACGCCAAATATGCCTAGCTAGGGGTCTGACTATGTATTATGCACTGTGGGTGTATTTTGGATATATACACGCCTATATCCCTTCGTTTTTTCCTTAAATGGAGATTGAATAAGTCCTTGCCACCATATATTATGCACTGTGGGTGTATTTTGGATATATACGCGCCTAATTCTCGCAGTAACTTCGACCACGGCACGAGAGTCTAGTAGCATTGCAGTCAAGAAATTTTAAAAACAATATGACCGTCATATGGCCTGGTTATGATAAAGTTGGTTTTCTGATAAGTTAATTTAAAACAAAATTATTTCAAGCATTAAATCGAACCAAAAACCTTTGTATTTATTTACAGATACATAAGTTTTTGTTTTTTTTTGTGTTGAAGTTTAAAAGTGTTTAGTCCCTTAATTATCTCATAAAAAGGTATTTTAATTTAATTTTAGAAACCACGATTCACCATACTCTCTGAATTAGAGCTTTGCGGAAATATACATGTAGGAAAATACATACATCGCACAAAATACCTTAATTCCGTTAAACTAGTGTAAAGGCAGTCATGGTAACTAGCGGCTATAGTGCCCTGGCTTAGCGTGAAAGGGGCGTTGCATAGGCTTATTACTTTAAACATAGTTTTGCTGTTAGTCATATCAAATGATCGCGGATTTATGTTCCTGGTTAGGTTAGCTTAATGACTATGATATATAACCTTAAAATAAAAGTTGATTTAGTCACGGTACAAACATTGCCTATATCAAGAAAAAAGGGCACATATATATACTCACATTGCCTCTGGTGAATTTCCATGTATAACACAGGTTTCCCACACAATGTCCTGCGACTATAATACATATTTTCGCAGACTATCAGCATCTTTCTTTCGCCTTTAAAACAATAGTGGTAGTCTGTCGTAATGTTAGTGGAAAAAGCCAAATTCTGTGCTTTCCTATCAACTTTCCAATATTCCCTAAATAATGCAGATTATTAATAATAACGTTTTGTTCGTCTCTAATTCCTATGTAGGTGGTTATCCATCAGGTGATTGCTGTCTTTATTATTATCCTTCATGTTTGCATGCATAGAATTAATTGTTTTGATGTGTTCACTCTGGTTATATTTAGTATTGTAATGATGTTGTTCAAGTCTTTTAAGTTAAACGAAACTTTTTTTATTTTACGTTTAATGTTACTTACGTTGTCTAATTGTGCACAAACCTAAAGTAAGTGGCGTTCATGGAGTCAGGGAGAGTGGGTTCATGTAAGGTCCCTGTCTATTATTTTTTAAATAAAAGACGCATATTCTTTGAAAATTTTAAATTGGCCATAACCAAGTGCTCGGGAGTTTCACTCTAACCAACCAACGTCTACTTCTGCGATAACACAGTATTGGAGAGCTATTGACGTGTGGTTTTAATGAGATTGCTTCGGCATGGCCTGCTGCTGAGCTGCGTGTTCGTGTTAACTTAACCTTACCTCGTATAAGTTTACAACAATATTTTGAAATTATATTTCATTTTAAAACTGCACAGGAATGTTTTTTAAACGATTTTACAGAATTCCGTTGCTTTTCTGAAGTCATTTGCCAACATCTATTCCCGTTTTAGACACCCAACCCCTCTAGTCGGTTTCTATCGAGCCAATATACCAGATTGCAGTGTTGAGAACACATGTGAGATTCGCGTCTTCGACTACGGTTAGAAATTGCCAGCAATGTAACGTAGATATGAATGACATGGAACATCGGCTCTTATATTTTAGTGACCTCATCTAGCGACTTCCTTTTATTTGTTTGATCGGAGTTTAACGCCACACTTAAGGTTGTTTCACTCATGCGACGACGTCATGCGACGTCAGCTCCAGTCAAATAACTGAAATGATACAATTTTGAACTTATAATCAGAAACTTGGTCAGCCTTTTTGTGGTTGAAACCAAACAACTTTTTGTGATTGCAACCAACCAGCGTTTTGTGGTCAAAGCAGAAAGCGTAATTGTTGTCGCAGCTGACCAGCTTTATTGTAATCAAACCGACCAGCTTGTTGTGGTCAAAACTGACCAGAAAAAACCTCGTCATCTAATGACCAGAAACAAATTGGTGGAAATTTTGACCATTTTTTTCCTGGTCGAAATGATTGTCGACAAGAAAAAAGCTGGTCAAGATTTCGATCAGCTTTTTCTGGTCGGTCATGACTGTACCAGTTGTTTTCTGGTCGTAGGCGACCGGGGTTTTTCCTGGTCGTTTCGACCAGATTCATCTTACATTGAAGGGAACTTCATTTATATGACGACGAATTGTCCACTTCACATTGTGCCTAACTTTAATACGGTGGAAAACCCCGGAGGGAATCTCGTAAAAATCACCCCCGCAATTGCCGGAGCCACATACATGTAATGTGTTTCCCACACATACTTGAGGTAGACAGACAGACTTGAACCCGTGAGCGGTATATCCAAGCGGGTCCAGTATTGGCGGCATGCTAACCACTGAACCACCTTCACGGGCCTGAAGAATATGAAACTATGAAAGTCAACAGAAATGGAATAAAAACACTTTAACACAACAAAAGGCTTTTTGTCAAAGTTTTATGAAAAATAAATTCGACCGGTTTAGATTTCTTAAAATTATCAAAAATAGAACATTTGCGTGCGATTTCAAGTAGTAAAGCAACATATTATTGTTTCATTGAAGTAAACTGTCATCGTATAGCGTATACCGCCTAACCAACGATATTTCCAACGAACGCGGGATCACTTCATGAAAAATTGATCAGTGCATGCGTATGTACGAAAAGATTCGCTTCACGCCAATAAAATTGTCAAATATAAATCCGACTTTAATAAATAAGCTAGTGTAGCGGCATGTATACGATGCCCTATATACTTCTAACTGACATTTGCATACTGTTAAGTTAAAACTTGAGAGTTTCTGGCAGTACAGAAATTATGAAACTCAGAACGGGTGGATAAACTTAAGAAGGACAATAACAGAAAAATATTGATTCAATTGATTAACATTAAGAATCTAATCTTCAACGAAGATGGGTTCAGTATTTTGGAATTTTGGAGAAAAAATTCGGATGAGTACAGTTATTTGTTAGATTTGCAGAGGTTAAATATTCCAAGCATACATGAGTTGGATATGGCAAAAAAAAAGAGAGTAGATATAAATTAATAACGTTGTCCTATTGAAACTATTTCTAATATGCTACAGTACTACAATTTCATTTCATTTCATTTTATTGACCAGGAATAATACAATAATAATAATACAAATCATAAAAAATAGCATTCATATCTTACAAGTAATTTCCTCGTGGCGGCCCTGGATATCAGGGAATATAATTTTTATAGCAGAATCAGCTTGCCGACTGTTCAGAGACAAAAGCGGGAGATTGTGGTTGCGCTGATCTGATGAGCACAACTTTAGTATTAGATACATTGAAAGGCAACTTATTGCACCCCAGCCACAGGAATCTCCGCCCGACTATCTGACAGATGAGTTAGCTTTTGTGTCAAAATAAATCCCCGTGTTTAAAGTCTGTGTCATATTTATGAAAATTGATGAAGACGACTCAACTTGATGCCATCACGTATTATTTGATTGAGGATTACGCTGTACTTATTCAAAAGAAATTTCAAAATCTATACGTGCACCAAAATTGAAGAACCAGCAGATCAATCAATATCCTTTTGACGATATAATATGCAATAATATCTCATTCAGTTATCTAGAAACGCTTGTGCCTTGTGGTATCATAATTTAGGCCCTCAAAATTTAATGCATTCACCCTGATGCTATTGAGAAACATTGTCTGATTTCAGGAAGAGATATCAATTGCAGAGACAATTATCTTAGCCATAATTGCTTATAAGCCCCCACCAAGCACTCAACATTCTAAAAGTGTTTAAATTGTGTAAAGTTTGGACGTTATTGTCATTTTCGTGCTGAGATCTGTACTTCAGTGAAAGATGTGCTACTTACAGTCATTTGGTTCAGATATGGTGCTTCGGCAATCGCACCCTCGCGAGAGTTTCTATAGTGGACGAGACTAAAACACCGTCGTAGGCCATGACAGGCCATCGAGCATTAATTTGCTCCAATATTTGGGGCGAAATTAGCCACGGATCAGTAACTAAAAGAAGTTAAAAACAAGATGGCCCGGGTGTATCTTACAGTCAATGTCAAAAGTATAATCGATTCTATTGTAGAATGTGTGCGTCGCCAGAAGTATGGTTACACAAGTAAAGATCCATCAAGGGTGATTTTGTGGTAAAGTGTGCTTTGAGGTCTAGCATGAGGTGATAAAGACCCTATCCAATCACCGAAGGCTACCTCATTCTCTGCTGTGAGTTCGACCATCGTAGGCAAATCTGTCGCCCAGTTCAGTCCAACCAAGGTCCATATTACACTTTTTACTTTGAATTCTTTGTTCTTTTGTTGATGTTAGCTTGATGAATCCCAGGTCATAAAACATTTACAGTGTTTTTATGGGCTCTATACTGACTCATACAGAAATGATATTCTATATTATCTGAAATAAAACTAACATATATTCCCCTTAGATGAAGTGATACTCCTGTCTTCAATGAACTATATGAATTATATATTATTTGGTCCGTTCAAAATACCATTTCTTGGAGTTCTTTATCTGCAACTGATTCCACTAAAGGTGTATTACAGATACATGTCCTGTTGGGGTTTTGTGTATAAACGGTTCATTGTGTACTGGTGTTGTTTTATCGGCAAACAGTAGTAACACAATGGCATATATTTAGGGGTTTATAGATTAAATAGACTACTTAAATAGTTAATACAATGTACACCATATATCAACATACAGTCATTTTGTTGAATAAAAAGAAAGAGGCGAATGGTTTGAATAGTTAATTAGATGCACACTTTATATCAACATACAGTACTATTTTTAGATAAAAAGAGAAAACATAATTTAATTATTAATTTCCGCCGTTATCGCTGCTAAAGCTCTCCTTCTCTCCGGACGTTAACAAAAAGAGGAAAAACGCTTGTGTTGTCACACATGCGTTTCTAACCTCTGGTGTTACCATACCATGGCTCTTTCACAAGAGATGTTTTCAGAAAACTTTAAAACACCAGGTATTATCAGTGCCTTGAAAGAGAATGCCATGACCACGGCCAATTTCTCCTCAAATGAAACTGGCTTCCGCGACTATTACAATGGATCGCATTTAGATGGAAATGTTTCAAATACAAGGAACATGTCTTTAAACAGAAGTGAATATCATTTCAACTATTATGGTTACGATGAGTATTACGTACCAACGCCGGATGTGACAGCGATTGTCTTGGCTATATTTGGATTTATTCTGTTGGTGGGAATCGTGGGAAACATTCTCGTCATAATAATCATTGCCGCTGTGAAGTCCATGCACACAACCGTTAACAAATGTCTCTTCTCTCTGGCTCTAGCTGACCTGGTTATCTTAACCGTATTACCGATTTCCCCCATAATAGGTGATTTCACGGAAAGTACTTTTCCACTGGGAAGAGAGCTGTGTAAGTAAATTGTCAAACATATTTTAAAGAAATACCCGCGCTTTGAACCACATGCTATGTCAATTGTACGATAACTGTAGAAAATTTGAAATTTGAAAGCCGACAGAAATGGGGTAAAACATTTCTACATTAATCTGAGGTTTATTGTAAACAAATCGACCCACATCACTATCTTCCTTGAAAGAAAGTCAACGGTATACGAATAAATATTTTATGGAAGCAATACGTCACCGTATGTATACGGGCGTGGTGAACGATACATAAAGTACTCTGACTTTGAAACAAGCTAATACATCAGTATGTGAATTGAGTTTTAAACTTCTAAACGACATTCGCATACTTTTAGTAAAAACTAGGGAATTTATGGATGTAAAGAAAGATTATTGTTTGAAGACAACCGGTTGAGACCTTAAAGAAAACTACCTCGCTATTGAACACAAATGTTGTTTCCAAATATCCAAAGTAGCTTTCAAAAATTAGTTTGAATTAAGGTAAAATGATGAAATTTACATTTCTTGGCAGAATTGTATATAATACAAACTTATCAAAATCTATATGGTATGATTTGGCATCATTATTTGTTGACTCGTTAAATATTTTATCTAGCTTAATTTTTTTTAATTTTCTTTACCACAGGTTATGTCATAAGCTATTACGACCGTGGGGCAGTTATTTGCTCAGTTCTGACTTTCTTCTACGTGAGCATCGACAGATATTTCGCCTTGTGTTATCCCTTGAAATCTAGAGCTCTTTGGACGGGAAAGAAAACGTACATTATTTTGGTAGCTATTTGGATTGTTTCTTTGGCCCTCTCATATCCCTTTTTGCATAATATGAGGTATGAGGAAGTCTACTACGACAATACCAATCACTACTTCTGCTATTTTGACACCGTTGAAAACAATTGGATGAAGTGGTATGACACTTTGTTTCGTGTATCCACAGTTTCAGTTCCTATACCAGTTTTACTTGTTCTTTACGGCAGAATGATCTATCGGATCAGAGGCTCTGTTTCTAAGAGCAACTCAGGAAACACAGGAGATGAAGTGGCCGGGCGAAGAGGACGTGGACAGGTGGTTGTTCTGCTCCTTGTGGTTGTTGTCATTTATATCGTGTCTCAACTTCCAGCAGCACTTCTCAGAATGTTTAGTTACCATTTTCAAACAGTCTTCAGTACGTGGCCATATGACAAGAACGTGTTTACGATTGTGTGGATTACACGCATACTCATCTATGTAAACAGCGCCGCAAACCCTGTTATCTACTTTTCTCTGTCTACCAATTTTCGGCAAGGTTTCCAGCAAGTATTTTTTTGCAATGGAGGGAAAAAATCCCAGATAAACAGCCGAGAAACACAGAAACCTACTCTATAGGCCTTTTGTATCTTCGAAAGAGGATGCTATTTTGACAACAGAGGTTAGCTATGTTCGTTTGTTTGTTTGATTGATTGGGGTTTCATGTCGAACAATGGTATTTTACTTATATGACGACGGACTGTCCATTTCACAGTGTTCCTTGCTTAAATACGGCGGAAAACCGAGAGGAATCCGCGTGAAAACCACCTCCACGATAGGCGGAGCCACACGGCGTGATTCACTTATATACCGGAGCATCGACAGACGGCCTCGAACCCATGGACGGTACATCGAAGTAGAATTAGTGGGCAGACATGAATATGTTTTGATTATCTCGTATCTGGTTGAGCATGTTGTAGCATGTGTTTGATTCTTGTCTAACTTCGTACCTGATGACATGTAAGTTATATTGAGGCTTTACATTTTCGGGAATTGATGGGAGCCGTCCTAAATTCTTCGCAAAAATATATACAGGTAAGAAATCAGCTATATCAGTCCACCGTGTTTGGGCCATCAATCTAAATATGAACAGGTTCAACCTCAAATCAACCTTTAATCGGCAATGGTCATCCATCTTTTAAGCTTCAAAAGTTTAAAATAAGAAATACGGGCACTATTTTCCCCCGGTTTTCCCCGGTTTAAGCATATCTGAGTCGACAGCTAAAGTTACACAGCTTTTGGTTCTACCACAATACTAGTTGTTCAAAATCCCAAAGTAAAACAAGCCTAATTTGTTGACAACAATCGTTTGATGAAACTTATCAACTTACTCTATCTCTCTGTTCTCCTCTTAGCGCTTGGGGAAAGGAAGCCTTTAATCCCAATATCAATATCTTTGATCAAATAACATTTAAATACGTCAGTTTCAATTGAATCGGGTGCATAGTTCTCTTGCTGTTTTTGGTCGTATGATATACTACTGTAATCACTTAGTAAAATGTTTAGATAACTGACAGCAGATTAATTAGTTATGACGGGTATTGCGTATAATAACGCTGTAGAACACGCCTTCACGTCTTTTTTATCCATCAAGTATGTATTGTTTGTTCAAATGTGCTCTTTCTTGTGGAGAATAAATTCAATTTAAACCAGGTGAATGTTGTGAATGTTATTTTGACGATAAAACTCATACTTCATTCAAAGATATTGCTGATTATAGAAGCCACCACAACACTTTAAGTCAGTTTAAGTGGTCACGTGAATCTTTGATAGGTCAATTAAGTCTTGGATCTAAAAAAAATTCTTGCATTGTATAAAAACGTTGGATTAAAAAAAAACTTAGACCGGAAAAGGTCTTGAAACAAATATAAATATAATTCTTGAACCAAGTAAAAAAATCTTGGACCGTAGAAAGTTATTTTGTATGGAAAATTATCGTTTTGTTAAACAGATTTAACATTTCTTTTACATTGGTTTAAAATATGTACTGTGTTTTGTTACTTTGGGCAAAGAGTGTACTTCTTGGGGTAAAATTGAAGTCTCGAATTTGTTTCCGCTTTGGCGTGCCATATTCGGGCGTAGTTCAGGATTCGTGCTCAGCTGAGTACAGAGAGCGTTCTCGTTTGTTTTGTTATATCCTCGGCTTTCGAACATTTATTCCGGTATCGATTCAGCTGAGTAGGAAATATTATCTTGGGCATACTCGAGGATTTTTAAAATGTCTGTCCCTGATAAGAACCAGATATAAATAATTAATGATTTTTGTGCCTTTTAGAAAGTGAATATTAACATCCGGGAATCGAACCCACGACACTCAGAGTTTAAAAAAGAATCGCCAGCAGTAAATGCGGGCCACCTAGACCACTCAACCTTCTACAAAATAGAAGGATAATATTTACCGATTGTAGGTCAGTGTCACGCTAAAAAGTTTATTTTCATATTTAATTTCTAGTGTCCATAAAACAAACAATTGAATATTATGTTTTAATGTTTGTTTATATCAAACATTAAAGATTTGATGGTTTTTTGTTGTTGTTAAAAAGTATTCATAGTACACATTTAAGCCGATATTTTTAATTTTGCTTCCTGTAACTTTTGTAGAAAGTTATCACACTGCGCATGCGAAGGTGGTGGGGATTGAGCAATATTTTATATGATTATTCATAAATTTAGATTTTTTTCGCGTCTTGTGTGCAACTTTATTCAGTTTTATTACAAACACATAATACAATATCTTAGTTATGTCTGAATATATATATTAAGCTATAAACAAAATTTGATTTTATATTGACGTTGCACCTTCTTATAGTATACACTACATATAGTTGACCACTGTAGACTTTTTGAACTACAAGTAGTGTAATCACGTAAAACGATAACTTTATTTTGACGTAATATTTGAGGATTTATTATGAGATAATATATGAGTATCTCCTGAAAAATGGTTTGATGAGGGCTTAATTAAATTAAATATTGAGCCGAAATGAAGGTATGTTTTTTTTCTTCAGAACTACATTACTTGTGCATTACCTATACCCAATCGTCTTCTCGCGAGATTTTCTATAGTGGACGGGACTAAGACATCTCTCGTACGCTATGCCAGGCCATCGCGCATTAATTTCCGCCAATATTTGGGGCGACGTATGCCATATACCAGCAAATAAAAGAAGTGCAAAACAAGATGGCCTGGGTGTATCTTAGAGTCAAAGTCTCAACGTAGGAAGTAGAATTTATTATATTTTAGAATGAACCTATACCCTCAAGATAAACCAGAATGGGACATTTTCTTTAAGTGATAAAACACTCCTGCTTTGTTTAATGAAGAGAATCGGGCCGTCCTATATTGAATACAGACGTTATAATGCAAACTGGACGAAAATTGTTTTCCCACATTGTAAATCCAAACGTTTAGGGTTTAAACGCAATAATAAACGCGAAACTGTAACACTTTTTAAACGCAATAATGTGTTTAAGTCAATATCTAAACATAATGTTTAACACTCTGTTTAAAATCAAAAACAATGTGTTTAGTTCCATTTTACACAATGTTTATAGCTTTTAAACATTATTTTGTGTGTAACATATCATCACAATATTGCATTTATGGGTCGGTAACATTTTTTAAACGGAATATAGTGTTTATTGTCTCTAAAATAAACACTTAATTCAGTTTACATGACAATACCTTTAGCATTACTTACACTGTAACTTATAGCTAAGACAAGACTTAAAGTGGTGGTATCATAATTACAGATGCATTATCCATAAACCCAGCCTAATGTTATGCACATTCGAAATCAAAACCGTCATTTAAACAAAAGCTATATTTACAGTGAAAGGCATTAGTCATTTTAACTAGTTTCTTATATAGTTGTTACATGTCCCTATATAAATATTAACAAGATAAAAGTATTAAAATAAAGGGTGTAATCATACAAAGCCCAAAAAACACAATTAAATGAATTGTGTCCATAAAAGATAAACAAATAAACATAAACACTAGTTAGAATGACTTCATTTCATTGGGAATAAAATGCATTGTCAATGTCAATAGAGTACTTGTACTTGTGACACTTGTCGTAAATATACACCTTTTTTCCTTAA
>JAQQZZ010036709.1:0-24045 GCA_030265115.1 Mopalia vespertina | reverse complement strand
GTTCTATATCACAAATTCTCTGTGAAGAAAATACACGAATAAGAGGAATAAGAAAAGGACGAAGATTGATTGCAAATGTTATCCATGCTTTTATCGGTTATGACCTTTTAATGAAGTCTACATTCAGTTATAAAAACAAATCATTTAATGACAATCACCACAAAAGATGGTCAGTTATGTCTCAAGATTTTACCTGAACATAAAAAATTCATAAGGAACTTAATGAATATTACAGACTCTCGCAGAACATTGTCACCTCGGAATGTGATGTTTTGCTGCGACATTTTCGCCAACCGTCTGCTGTCGTAGACGGCGCCATTCGGGTAAGAGTAAGGAACGATAACTCTGGTTGAGATTGGAGCTGGAGCTGAATAACTAATCCAATATTTGCCCACGCGTGCCATATACGATCTCTGAACTCATACTTTCCCATACAAAGACCGCTACATCTGCCGTATGACATGGGTTGAGAAGAACGTATTTGAACCAAATAAACACAGGTGATTAGTACAACTCAGTATAGTCCAAGCTAAAAGTCTTAACTGCATTATGTGATATTTATCAAGTTAACATAGGCCTACTATAAAAACAAACCTTCAGGAGGCATTCGGACAGAAGCAAATGGCATCTTTTTTAAAACCCATGCATGAAGACATTTCTGTCATTCAATAAGCTCAGGTAACAAATAACTGCAGGTTTTTCTGACCTCCAATCCGATATATCAGGTAACAAGTAACTATAGGTTTTCTGACCTCCAGTCCGATATATCAGATAACAAAAAAAAAAATAACAAAAAAAAATCTATTCTACTTCCTACGTCGAGACATCGACTTTAAGATACACCCTTGCCATCTTGTTTTGCACTCTTTTATTTGCTGGGCTGTGGCATGCGTCGCCCCCAAATATACGATTTGGTGTAGTACCTGAGTGACATAATCCAATCAGATGTCTGACAAGCCAGTGCTAGGTTCGAGCATCAGACAAAATTATATTGACTGATCTGGTCACGTGGATCCCTTTAAGCTTTCTAACATGCATACATAAAAAAAGATGGATTGAATTTATCAGCAAATGCATGTCCGCTAAGATTTGAATCCGTCTGTCTGGTGATATTTTCATCAGTACCGACAAGTTACCTGTACTCGCGTGCTTGCCAAAAAAATCCAAAACAGATGCTTAAACAACACGCGAATGTTGGCAATCAAGCAAACAAATCTGAAAGTCCGTAGAATGATTAACTTTTATTGGACGTTGGTATCGACTAGCTCCGGCAGCCCTCTGGTGTCAATACACGACATTGATTGCCTTTTCAACCAGCGGTTCGTCCAGGTTGAGGCTGGGATTAGTTTAGGAGGGGTAAGAAATATAGCTTCCCTTCGATTCAGCGATCCATGAATGCGTTACTCGGCTAGCATGTTCCTACGGCAGCCGCTTTTGTCCCATTCTATCAAGTAACAGAGATTACACAATTAATAGTGAAACTCAAAAAGGTCAGTAGCATATTCACTTATGAAATACGAACGAAATGTCGCTCAAAATGGTTGTAGAGCTGAATGTAAGCATGAATCTTAGCCTACTCATCTGTTCATGATAACAGCGATACAGCCAAGATGGCGGCTCCGCAGTTTGCTTTTGTGTTGTGAAAGTAAACGGTTATTTTAACGTATAGGCTATGAACCCACACATCGACCATCTTTATTGGAAATGTTTTTTTTTCGAATGGATATTATTTGAACTAGTCGTATTTATGAAACAACAACAACTGATGTGCTTTCCCACAAAAAATAGCCTTAAAAGTAAGCGATTTATGCATAACCTGCTAGCCAAGTTACACATCCGCGGATCGCTGATTCGAAGGGAAGCAATGTTTCTCATCCCCCTATACTAATCCCAGCTTAACCCTATACTGGTACTCAATGGTTCAGTTTGTGTTGAACCATTGTCAGAAGTGAAGTGGAAGAAGGGTACTAGTAATCTAAGATGAAAACAGAGACTTAAACTCGTTTTAAACGTATTATTTTAAGAAAATGGGAGTCCCTGTTTGGTGTCATTGTTTTATTATTGTAGGTTGGAGTTCCGTTAATAGAATGCATGCAAATTTATAGTTACATAGTGTATAGCTATGCTACATGAAGCTTCCTAATCATTAGAAATAGCTGAACGATACCATGATGATACAAATAGATATGTCTCCAAAATGCCCAGTGATAGACACCTTCACGACTAATTTGGAGGGAGATATGCCAGTTTTAGTGTTACGGCCGCCATCTTGGAAATTACCATTATGTAATACGATATTAACATAATACATAGTTCTAATGAAAAGCTTGACCCCTAAAACTTAGGTATAGAGACAAAAATCACCTTCCTATGATAAACAGGTAGGGAGTTATGGTCATTTATATGTAATGGCGGCCATCTTGGACGCCATCTTGAATTTCTCAAATTGCTCAAGGGTGACAACATGTCATCAAGCAGTTTCTGAAAATAGAGACCCTTGGCTACCAAAATCAACAGTAAAAAAAACTTAATACAACATTGCAAGGTTAAGTGAAAAAATGTTTTTTGGCTCCCGGACTATACCAGCTTAATACAGGAATGATGTCCCCATTGAATAAATTCTGTATCCTTTTATTAGGTTACAGGTCCTTCTATTAAAATTTCAATGGGGGATTTCAAGTCTCGTTTGGCATATAAAATGTGTCGGAAAGTTCAGTATATCTAAATATTATTGCTTGTTTTAGTGGCATTTAGAAGCAGTGGCAGTAACATAACACAATTCTATGGATTTCAACTTATATAGAAGTTGAAATCCATAGAATTGTGTTATGTCAAATATTATTGGATAGAACTATTTGAGGCATAGAAGAGATACTAAACCCCAATCAAACAAACGAGCGATTCTCCATCGGGGACTAAAAATCGCTCCGTTTGCGGCAAGCTTGCAACGCGAATTGGAACTGACGGCGACTAGGCGCAAGGCCTATTATGATCAAAATCAAGCTAAAATTTGTATGCAATTTTCAATCGAAACCATTTTGAGAAAAAAATATTGCCAAGTGTCAGTCACGTGGAATAAAGAAAAAGATTTTAACGAATTCTGTCTGCAAATATGGCCGCCATTTTGGTAATTTTATTAATTTCGCAACGGTATCTCGTGAAAAAAGGTCGACTCGGCAGTCTTCGAACTAAAAAAGTTAGCTCCTACCGAAAAGGCACGAACCAATATGATGATAAGCGCCACGACATTCACTAATAATAAACCTTTAATAATAATATAAATAAGATCTGCAATTTACTCCGCTGTACGTCAAGTTGACCGCAACACACTATTTTCAAATTTTAACCGCCCTTGAGCCATTAAGGGCTGTTTGTTTGAAGAGGAGCAATGCTGTCTACTTAGCACTATAGGAATATTAACTTTCCAATTCCAACAGTATCAAAACACCTAACATTTTATGGTTGTACCAGTGTCAATTATTGTTGGAATACACCGCCATCCTGTAAGTGAATTACACTTAGGCACCACCAATCAATCGATCAATCAATCCAATCATTACCTCCATGTACTAGACTAGTAACACACCTTACCGTAAAACAAAATATTCAAAGGTTAGGAATAATGCAAAACCGATTTCTGTGATCAATGGGTAGACGAAACCATCCTCGACGCCACTGGCCATAAGCAAAGACGATACAGGACGTAATACAAAAACAGATCGCCTTCTTGTTGGCGCTCAGTTCTAAGAGAACAAGGGCAACAGGAAAATTCTCCCAACAGCCCGCTTTTCTGACGATAAGCATATAGAAACATAAAACAAATTCAAAATTCCTGTACTGACGATAAGTATAGAAACATAAAACAAATTCAAAATTCCTGTACTGACGATAAGTAAAGAAACATAAAACAAATTCAAAATTCCGTCCTTAAAATATATTCTGTGCGTGAAGACTTTATGTAAAAAAAAAAAAAACACAAAAACAAAAACGAGATCTTAATATTGATTTTGGAGAGATATGAATTGTGGGACTCGGAAGTCGTACTAATTGTATAAAATACATAAATTAAAAGTCTTTAGAAAACTGGTTTAGCATGTAAAACTGACATACGCGATACACCAACAACACGATAAATACGTAATTTTGACCAATATAGCAATGATGTCTAAATGCTCAGCCAGCTGGGTTATAATCTTCTTCTGTCCTGCATCCATTCTACAAGACATTCCATTGAAATTTGAACTTAATTACGATAATAACCAGAACTATATGTATTCTATCACCATATAAATTAAGATGAGACATCGCACATATTTTCTTACACTTATTCCCACTAGCTTAAAAAAGCATCAAAATGAACATGCCTGGAGAGACTTCAACATAGTTTTTTGTTGAACACTGGAACGTAACTTAAACATTTAAACGTCCAAATTGCCTCTCAAATTTTTGCCATCTTGTTTCTTAGCTTCGGACACGGATTTGCTTCTATTGCTGGTTTCACTATAGCCGTTGTTCTCGAGAGCATCCGGGTCTTTACACGTGCATTCCGCGGTACAGGTGTCTGGGAAGGGTTGCACCGGGCGACCTTCCATTGTAGAAGCACAACAGTCTCCTCCATCCCAAAGACACTGTGCTCGATTATTCTTTGCGTCACACCAACCATCGCCAACAAAATCCTAAAACGTTTAAAACGGGAGAAATAAAATTATCTGAGGGATAAAAATAGCAAGAAACCCTGATGTGATTAATATCACACTTGGAATAGTTTCAAAGCGTCATGACAACTTTCGATCTCTCCCCAAAACTCCATCCAGTGTGGTTAAACACATCATCGACTGATGACCGCCATCTTTAGAATGTTTGTGAAACTAAAGAGACTTAATTATCTCCCTTGTAAAATTACTCCATGCAATGCTCTCCACAAATTCTGCTTTTAATCAGTTTTGATTTTTACGAATTAGCCTTGCACGAAAAGAGAATAATAATAATACAGGTATAAGAAAGAATCATCTTTATTTGACGGATTTCTACTATTCATAGGTTGACTTTTAGTGAGTTACTCTCATTTTGTAACCATGAAGTACCATCTAGCTTTTTAACGCAGACTGTACGTAAGGCATGGAGGTAAGCCCGCTTCCGGTTTTAATCAAATGAGTTACTCTGTTAACATTCATACCATGTTTACTCTTATCGGTCTACGTTTCAGTTGAATAAATAGCGGACAACCATATGTTTGGCTAACAAAGTTTAACACAAGCAATTTAAGAGATGTTTGTTTTCCCCTCTTTTAAACAATAGCAATTATGACAGGGGGATATGGTCTGAGATTTTGTTAATTTTGATGCTTATTACATCGATCTTTTATTAATATGAACATTATTCATAGAGCTATAGCTAAAGGGTATACCACGCTCCACCAGCTTTTACACAAAAGAAGAAAAGCAAATCTAGAACCACTTTAACAAAAGGCCATCTTTTCTATCCGCTACCGAAGAGACGAACGGCAGATTCAATGAAAATTCATCCGCTTCACGATTGGTT
Source organism: Mopalia vespertina (assembly GCA_030265115.1). Lineage (NCBI taxonomy): Eukaryota > Metazoa > Mollusca > Polyplacophora > Chitonida > Mopaliidae > Mopalia > Mopalia vespertina. The sequence continues at coordinate 18,504 of JAQQZZ010036709.1, read as the reverse complement.
ATTATAGTGGGAAAAAAAACAATCGTGTAGCAATTGAATTTAGCTGCCGTTCGTCTCTAACGGCAGCCGATAATAAAGGTGACTGACCATTGGTTCGTTTGCTTGTCTGTAGTTGTTTTTTGATTCGTTTTCAGCAACTTTTATGGGATAAAGAAACAATTCCTTATTGGCAGTGATGAGTAACATTATAAGGTTAAAATGTCCAGGCCACCTTGAAGAGAGAATTTACTTACCGCGCTACAGCTTTCCATACAAGATATTCCCGCCACATCCGGATACCAGCGTGTTGTGCCAGTGCACGTAAGAATAAGAACAGTTTCACGCGAGGAAATGTATTCTAGTTTTTGATTGGTCACTGGATGCTGATGGGGATATCTACACCTCGCTTCGCACTTCGATCCTATTTAAAAATATATATATATATATTTTGTTGAGTATAAATATACTTTTATCTGGCCATAACAAAGAGGCCTACACGGAGATGGACAACTTTGCTACGTCACAAAAAAAGTTCGTCGAATTAAAAAAACGGCTCCAAAACTAAAGAGAAAGATCATTTGAGTGAAAATCTCTAAAGAAAACTTTATTGAAATATCAAAACTGCACTTGATCCCTCACCCAAGAAATAAAAGCTACGACAAATATCACACTTGCCTCATTATCAGTGTAACCTCCTTTATATAAGTGAAACAGCGTTCAGTACGTCTTGAACACACACACAAACAAAAAAAATCTGCCAAGAAGACAGATTGCTTAAAATGGAGCGTCTGTCTCACCAGGGTCGAAGCCATCACATTTCAGAATCACTCCATTCTCGTATTTTTCAATAGCTGGACACTGGGCTGTGGCCGAAAACCTACACATTGTAAAAGCACCATCCCATTTCCCATTGTCCTTACACGTTATCTTCTGTTGGTTCTGTTAAAGTTAAAAACAGAAACATATATTAAATGATCAGGATCGTGCCAGTAAAGCTACAGGTTGAGTAAAGGCTAAATCAATATGGTTCAGCCCAGGCAGTTCGTTTGGAAAGTAGCAATGCTGTCTACAGCATACAGGAGGAAGATTAACTTTCCAGCAGTACCTAAACACCTCACATTTTATAGTTATGCTAGTGTCAATTATTCTTGGAAAACACCACCGTCATATATGTGAAATACGCACGGCGTAAAACGTCCATCAATCAATATGGTTTCTGACCTTCCGTACGTGGAATGTTGCCATAAGATGGAAATTAGCAAAGGTTAATTATTTGATATTTGGAAGAAGGCCCTCTGTCGACATAACACTGGTGAATTATAGTAATAAGCCTACGTCTTCGTGATTTTGTTTAAGGGGCAACGAATGTCAACCGTTCTGACGCCGAAGAACCAACAACTACGCCCCCTTTTCCTTATTTCGAGACACCGATTCTGGGTGCCAGGTAGGCTTAATTCACCGTTAAAAAAGCCAACGCCGGTGCTGGCGGTGCATAATTGATATAACCTTTTGTATAAGCCGAAAACACTAAGTCAATAAATAAAGATGTAAGTTTGCTTTAACGCGCACAAATGTTCATTGAAAGGTCACTTCTGATAAAGTTAATGATACATTCGGGTGGCCATAATACGAAAACCTACTTCATGTTTTCTCGATTCCAATTGTTATGAAACTGTAGCCTAACTGTTCGGAACATCTTCTGCACAAGCAAATCGAACAGACACCAACCTGCTAATATCGTTCAAGATCTACGAGAGTTCTCAATGAAGAACGCTTACATTCGCAGGCTGATGAGATTTTGGGTGGATTATGTAACTGCACATGAACAGTGACCGACCGATGGGATTCTATCTTAGTTGGAATACAATCTGATGGTCTTAAATAAAAGCTCATAAAGGATTGGACCGTGGTTTAGTTTAGTGGTTCGCTTATCTGTTTACTACTCCTACTTCGATGTAACGTCTACGGGTTATAGTCCGCCTGTCGAGTCACGGGGAATATGAGAGAGTCACACGATGTGGTTTCCTCACGATTTGCCATCGTAATTAAGCAAGGAACAGTGTGAAGTGGACAATCCGTCGTCATATAAGTGAAATACTCTTGAATATAAAGTTAAACACCAATCAAACAAACATAAATGATTGACCCCGTATGGGTCTAAGCGATGGAATAGGCCCTTAGCTCCCCAAGAGCGCTTGTCGTAAGAGGCGACTAGTCTGAATGTGGTGGTTGGAGGGAACTTCATGGTGCCCTGGTGCTCTCACAGCTAAGGGGCAACACGAAGCCGGTCTGTTTGTGGTACCATTGTATTGCATCTTATGATTGTCTTTGATTCTTGCCAGTGATGTCAGGGGTGGTTTCCTCTACACATTGTGCTGGAAAGCCGTTATATGAGTGAAATAACCTGAAGTGTGCCGTTTAACCCCAATCAAATAAACATAAATGATTTGGGTTCCTTTATAGCTTGTCGTCTTTCTCCACCATCCTTTTAACATTAGCTTCATTAGTCTAGTAACGCGCATCAAATATCAAACATGTCCAGGATTGGCTTTTTTCTTTATGTCTTCTCTTTTTTGATGGAGTTTAATTTATTTTGATAACAAATCAATAATATTAGGAACCGTAGTAGTCCAGCAGTATGGAAGGAATTTGAATCTTTTACTTTGAAATACTCACATATCTGTCGTCGGGACATGATAGATAGCACTGACTGCCAATACGAAACTCTTTAGAACACTGGTACAGCCCCGTGAATATAGGATCAGGTGGTTTGCAGGTGTCCGGTACACAACTCAATCCTACCCACTTCCCATCTTCTTCACACGTCAACTTTATTACACGTCTTTGACGAAAAAAAGTAAATACAATTTTTACAAGCGAAAAATGTTACCATAAATTTTTGTATATCTTCGAATCACCAGTTCGCAGGTTGACATTTTCTAACCCCATATAAGTGTAATATTTGGCATAGCTCCTCAGTGGTAGGTCGTTACTACATTTGTGATATCCTTCAATTACGTCTATAGTGCTTTTCCTTTTCTCGAAATAACACTCTCTTCAAAGAGTTTCTGACAGAAACGCCGTGCGCGAATCGAATCAACAAACATAAAGTTGCACTATTTAGGATATCTTTGTATTGCGTCCTGTGATTTTCTGCTTTTGTCTTTGTTGCAATGGTGTCGATGTAGTTTCCATCACCCATTGGACTTGCACATCGTCAATCGAGTAAAACCCCAATCAAACAAACAAAATTGAACCAGTGATCATTAAAATGAAGCTCATAATCGCTGCAAAAAAGGCTGGCAACATAAAATACTCAGCCAACCGGTATTCAGTAAGCCTTTTATGAACGGACACTAAGCTCGGCAATAAATGTGTCATAACCATAACCCACTTAATATTTTAAAGGTGAAATGTCAGGGAAGAAATCCCATACCTTTTCCTGGCCCTGCCCTCCACGTGATGACCTTTGTGGCACCTGAACTTACACCTTCTCCCCACATCATGTCTTCCCCTCTTGCACGACTTGCTGGTCAGGATGGCATTCGTTGGGGTGGACGGAGCCGAACATTGCACTCGACATCTGGATTTGCTCATGGACCACAAACCATCTGCTTCACATACCACTGAGTTTATCTCGCCTTCAAATACAAATTTAAATTTGAACCGATTATTCGTTTTGTTAAAGAGAATATTTTGCTGATCTCCAGAGGCATTCTACATCGGCTCTCTGACAAGCAAATCTAGCCGACTGTAAAACGACTACGTATTTTAGTTAGGAAGGCGACGCTTACTACCAGAAACTGACTCTTCCTCGACCTGGGGGCACAATTGGTGCTTACTACCAGGGACTGACTCTTCCTCGGCCTGGGGGGACACTAGGCGATACGTTCCAGGACCTGGCCCATCCTCGACCTGGGAGACAATAGGCGCTTAGTACCAGGACTCGGCTCAACCTCGACCTGAGAGGACATTTGGTCCTTACTACCAGGAGTTGACTCTTCCTCGATCTGGCGGCACAATTGGTGCTTCCTCGACCTGGGAGGACAACAGGCGCTAACTTCCAGGACCTGGCTCATCCTCGGACTGGGAGGACAGTTGGTGCTTACTACCAGGAGCTGACTCTTCCTCGGCCGGGGTGGACAATTGGTGCTTACTACCAGGACTCGTCTCTTCCTAAACCTGAGAGGACAATAGGCGCTTACTACCAGAACTTGGCTCTTACTCAACCTGGGGGAACACAAGGCGCTTACTACCAGGACCTGGCTCATCCTCGACCTGGTTGGACAATAGGCACTTACTGCTATGATTCGGCTCTTCCTTGACGTGGGAGGACAACATGCACTTACTAACAGGCCCCTGCTCTTCCTCGACGTGGGAGGACAAAAGGCGCTTACTACCAGGGCCTGGCTCTTCTTCGATGTGGGAGGACAACAGGCGCTTACTACCAGGCCCCGGTTCTTCCTTGACGTGGGAGGTCAATAGACGCTTACTACCGGGACTCAGTTCTTTCTCAACCTGGGAGGACAATATGCACTTACAGGACGCGGCTCCTTCTCAACGTGGGAGGACAATATACGCTTACTACCAGGACTCTGCTCTTCCTAGACCTGGGAAGACAATAGACGCTTACTACCAAGACCTGACCCTTCCTTGGTATTGGGGCACAATAGGCGCTTACTACCAGGGCCCGGCTCTTCCTCGACCTGGGAGGACCATAGGCGCTAACTACCAGGACTCGAATCTTCGTACACCTGGGAGGACAATATGAGCTTACTACCAGGACTCTGCTCTTCTTAGACCTGGGAGGACAATAGGCGCTTACTACCAGGACCCAGTTCATCCTAGATCTGGGCGAACAATGGGAGTTTACTACCTGGATCCGACTTTTCCTCGACCTGGGAGGACAATAGGCGCTTATTACCAGGAGCCGGATCTTCCACGACCTGGGAGGAAAATAGACGCTTACTAGCCACATTTTGATTTAAGCTTGAAAGGCAGATATTGGCGGTTGTTGTACACTTATTCACTTTTTGGTTCTTTTTTCTAAGACTATTCTCTTAGCAATACGTCATTAAAAAACCTGCCCGTATGGAACAATAACAGTAAGGACAATACATAAATGACAAAACAATTCATCTGAATGAACCTCGATTTTACGATATAAAAAAAGTGGTAACAATAACGAATTTGCTAAAATTTCATTTTGGTCGTCTGGACTGACAACTACGTAATTCAACAGTTGTTTCGATTGTGTTGGACCTTGATTTTACGATTTTAAGTGGGAAAAATAACGTATAACGAATCTGTAAACCTTTCATTTAAGGCGAAAATTCGTATGGACTGACAACTACGATTTTTTTTAATTCAACAGTTGCTTCCTCAAACTTTACCGAATTGTCTTGCTGGTCGTTTACACTTGAAAACACACTCTTTGTTGAATAAGGTGCCATCTGGGCAGATCACCGAGGCGTGTGGTATAATAGGACGACCACAGTCGACAGGAGCACACTCCACTGAGGGTGTACCATCCCAATCACCGCCCAAACACCGGATCTCCGAATCTTCCCGTCTTAACCGATAACTTAAGAGAATATAAAATTGCCAAAGGTGAGCAACAACAACATGAAAGGTTTTTATAAATTAGTAATGCTGGTGTTCACTTGTCAAATATTTAAGTTTTTTGTTTGTAAATATTTGTAAAAATAAGTTCAGTATAGATAATATGAACAAGACAACATGTTAATTTGTCATCGCCATTTCTACCGATTCAACATGGAAAATGTCTGGTGTCAAATAAATTTGTTAATGGTTGATTAGCATTATTATTTATTTATTTTTTATCTTTTTATTTATCCGATTTTAGATCAACAGGATTAAATCCCAATTACATATCATTGGCCAGCATTATTGTTGGAGAAAAAATGGGTAGTAAATTAACCCAGAAATGTTACCCTAAAGATATATTTTTATCATACTTTAATGATCTCATCTTTTTAAAAATTACAAAAAAGTGGTAAAATATTAATCTTGTTCATTTAACCACCGGGATAGAACGAAAGATTTACCCCTTATGACATCGTGCTTTACAAAAATCCCCTTCAGAATTGCCTGTACATGTGAACTGTCCGTGGACGACTTTTGGCGGTTTGCACGACGAAAGGCTGCAGGTGCGAGAGATACAGCGCCCCCTATGTACGTCATACATCTCCTGTGAAGAACATTGCTGGAGGGTGACCGGATCTAAGAAGTGGGACGACCGAAGGCGAACAGCAGATATGGCGATTTTATGAGATGAAAAACTTAACAGGACACCTAAAAAAAAGACAATTCCGATATTTAAATCCAACTGGTTGAAGTTCAATGTCTCGCGTCATTGTTAAGTTGTCCGACCGCTAACTGTTTTGCGCGTCATCCGAGTGCATTGATTCTGATCTCACCACACCACAAAGCTCTGTCGTTATCAGCAATGACATAGTCCCTGCAATCGTATTCTCACGAGAATTTCTATAGTGGGCGAGACTAAGACCACTCTTGCACGCCATGCTAGGCCATCGCGCAATAATTTCCGCCAATATTTGGGGCGACACTAGCCACCGATCAGCATATAAAAAATGTGCAAAAGAAGATGGACCGGGTATATCTTAGAGTCAATGTCTCGACGTAGGAAGTAGAATCGAGTCTATTTTAGAATTATAGTCACTCGAGCGATGTTTAATAAATGCTGACATATGTTGGTAGGAGTGGCCGTGTGAAACCTAGACAAAACTGCCACCCCAATCAAATGTTATTTCTCATGCAGTTTAAAAGCAATGGATCTCAGAAAACCTAGAATTTGTACTTTAATCCGGCAAGTTAAGTAATGATTTTGGACTCTAATCGAAGAGAATATTCATAGTGACTAAATGTAAGTCTTTATTTATTTGCCAGTTCAACATTTGTTTAAGCAGCCTTTAAACCGCAAAGAAAGTACGTCGTTCATCAGGGGTGACCTTTCTTTTTTACGTCAGAACTCACATTTTGTAGATGTGATGACTCAATTGCGAAGGTTGGCTCTGGACAGAATAGAAAACAAAACAGTTGTTTATGTCTTATCTAATGCCCCATTTATTTACGTTGCTGTCTGAAAAACGATTTCAAAGCCTGCATGTAGATTTAGTCAAGAAACGGCTAATAGATGATGTAAAAAAATAAACCCTGTTCTGGCAATCCTCGAGAAACCGGCAATCTTTTATCAGAGGCTATAAAACAGGATTTGTATATATAGCCGATGACCATGGTGGTCAGATACAATTAAGGCCAGGAATCCCCAGGATTCTGTTTATAGAGCAAAAGCGGCTAGTTTTAACGGCAGAAAACTAGCCGTGACCCGTGAGTCAGTCGCTGGAAGACACCAAAGGCGAAAAATGACCATTACAGGTGCTTTGCCACAAGACGATATCTCAAGTTTCAGAATTTTAACGAATATAAATTTCTTTTGTCTAAAAACCTTTTGGCAAGTACAGTAATAGACGAGTTTAATTGGATGTTTAAAAGTAAGCTCTGTTCTGGCAATCCTCGAGAAACGGACATTCTTTTATCAGAGGACATAAAAAGAGAATTTGTATATAGACTTAGCCGATGATTAGTGAGAGTACCATTACGATTAAATGGCCAATATAAATTCGCAGGTACGATACTTTTGGAGGGAACAGTAAGTCAATTCATCAACAACGTACAAGATTTTGACATAATCATATACAGCTGGTCCAATGTAAATACATCTTTCTCTAAAGGTCGTAAAGGATGTAGGTGTATTAGTGTTATTCATTATTGACTTGCAATAAAACTGGGCCTCTGGCTTAGTGGTTAGCGTGCGTGCGCTTAGTAAGCCTACTTCGATGTTCGATTCCGTCTGTCAACCAATAGGTATGAGTGAGTCACACGATGGGGCTACGGCAATTGCGAGGGCGGTTATTACGAGGCTTCCTCCCGGGTTTCCACGGTTATAAGCCAAGGAACATTGTGAAGTAGACGATCCGTCGTCATATAAGTGAAACACCCTTGAGTGCGACGTTAAACCCCAATCATACAAACAAACAGCAATATAACTGAGATCTTAATTCTCTGTTTGAAGCAAATACACAGCATCACGACATTTTCATAGACCACAATGTTGTCACAGCTGTTAGATTTTCATTTTTCTAATATTGTCCTACACTTTCAGTATTACCAACTTACCTTTAGTTCTTCTGAAGGGTTGACTCAAATCTTGTTGAACCGCGATATGAAGTGGATTCACGTGACAGTTCAACGCCGTGTCCTTGTTCCCGAGAAGATCAAGCTCGTCGTCTTCACCAATCAAGGACACTTGGATGAATTTAACATCTGGGTCAAGCGGGGTTTTACCATCAGACATGAAATGAATAATGACTTCTGTGGCGACCACCGAACGAGTAAAATAGACCTGCAATAGTTAGGAACATCTCCCAATATAAAAAGGTACCAGAAGACGCCATCTTGTTTACATTTAGATTCCAAAAAAGGAAAGAATGCTGAGATACAATTAGCGGTAAGCGATAGGAACTAATAGATGAAGGCGGTAAATCACCGGTAAATCACAGAAAACTGTGCGGTCGTCGCCAGGCAAATTGCAGCTGTATCAATACACCGGGACTATGCTATGGCGTCAAACAGCTGTAGATCAATGCAATTCTTTTTTTAAAGAGTCTAACAAATTTATTTATTCTTAATTCAAAAAATTGTTCCATTTTATGTTGTCCCACAATACACATTTTCACATTTTTAAGCAAATGGACTTTTCCGTAACTGTGGCTAAAAGTAGAGCTCCGCCTCGTGACTTTCGGGTAAGGTAGTGATGGCGCGGGTTTATCCCAATTTTGCAATCTGCGTTGAAAAAGCTATATGGCACTTGGTGGGTACAAAGTGTCTCAATGACAGGCACTTCTTCAAATCAACTCATAAACAAAGTTCGAGTTGTTTGGAAATTTCACAGTCTTCATCGTTTTGGGTGCAGAACATTTAAGACTCCTAAACAAAAATGGCGAATTCTATGAAATTTGTTTAGTTGATGTAGGTGTGGGCAGTAGAGCTAATACAGGGGTAAACAGGCTTCCGCGAACAAAATGTACGATTTTGTTTGTTTGTTTGTTTGATTGGGGTCTAACGTCGTACTCAAGGGTATCTCACTTATATGACGACGAATTGTCCACTTCACACTGTTTCTTGTCTTATTACGGTGGAAAATCGAGAGGAAACCTCGTAAAAACCACCCCCCGCGATTGCCGGAGCCACATCGTGTGACTCACTCATATACCTGGGGGTCGAAAAACGGACTCGATCCTGTGAACGGTACGTCGAAGTAGGATTAGTAAGCGCACTCGCTAACCACTAAGCCACGGCCGCAGTTCATGTTCATACATAAGAGAATCTCGCGCCCATAGTCCTTGCCTTTATCCAATACTGTTCATCGGTCAGATAGCTTCCACATGGTGTCCATGCCAATCTAGGATCGGGAGATTTTACACAGCCCTGCAAAAAATGGAAGAAATTCTCAGTTTGGTCTGTGAGATTCATTTTCTAGCTCTTGAAAATCCATTCCACTTATAAGCACAATCTAATTCTTCTAGTTTTAATATTCCACTGGATGCTAAAACAACGCGATCACAACGAAAGTAAGCCCTGAAACAAAATATCGTTTGATATATCGCTAATAAAACACACGACCGGTTTTGAACACTGGCCCTGAAGTCAAATAAACGACGAAGCCTACACGCCCTATTCAAACCAATTTAATACATTCAGTGAGTAGTCTACTTAAACCAAAAAAAACCCACAAAAAACATTTGTTCAGTTGTTGTTTTGGTGATAATAAAATTTCGAATTTTTCTACGTAATTTCAAAGTAACCAGATTAACATTTGACAAAATAGCTTATTTTATTAAACTTCAGACACTTAGCTTGGAATTTTTATCCTGTTATTATAATTTTCGTAACACAATATGATAATCTCTGAGTTATTATCTATGTTCATTCTACACATACTTTGACATTGAATTGATTCTACAGAGCTGCTGTTTGGCATATCGACATACAGTGCTATTGCAATGAAACTATTTTTCTTTTCTTAACCTTTTCTAATTAGAAAATCCTAAAGTCTTAAACTCTGCATGGACAGTTGCTAACCTGTCCAATAGGTGGCGATTCTGTGACAACTGCTTCCGGGCACAGCGGACTGATGGACACCGGGTTAACGATAACCGAGCTCACCCATTGGTCAATAAACCCCTTGGGCGTATAAAAGCCACAATCCTTCACGCTGTGTGGTTTTTCGAATTCTTCACAAATCCCGTCACCATCGTGTATATAACATAAACTCGGCTGACCTAATGGAAAAAAAAGAACCAAATACAAAACAAAGCTGGGAAGTTTTTTTCCTGAGCTTAACTTAGTCGAAAGTTAACGCGTTACATAATTATAACCTCTTGATTTAGTTGTTCATCAAGACACCTTTGGAGAGGTATAGCAGGCAATAGAAATTTGACGAATTGACCGTTTAATAACTAACCCACCCCTTCCTCTTGCTGCTATACTTTGTGTTTACATGGCAAAGGACTAGAGTATGTTAAACTTAAATTTAACTTCGTTCCAAGTAACCGAATATACATATATAATATGTTAAGTTTACCTTTACAGTGGAAGAAGTCCTCCACGTGGCATGTTACGTCACATCCGTCACCGTCTGACGTATTACCGTCGTCACACTCTTCATTTCCATCTCTTTCACAAGAGAAAAACTACGTTATTAAAGATCAAATAAATATATGAGTGTTTTTGTTGTTGGCTATATCCGAAAATCTTTAAACTATTAGTTTATTTTTGCTTCGGTGGGAGCTTCCTGTTGCCCTGGTGCTTTCAGAGCTAAGGGGCAACATGAAGCCAGTCTGTTTGTGATGTATCAGTATTACGTTTTGTCTTGTCTTTGTTCGTTGCAGGTGGCGTCTAGGGTGGTTTCCTTCACCCATTGGGCTGGCACATCGCCATATGAGTTAAATAACATTAAGTACAGCGGTAAACTCAAAAAAACAAAAAAAAACAACAAATATATTTGCTTTGTAAAGCGATCATGCGAAAATGCTGATCACATAGCACAGCAGCAGAGGGTCCAGAGACTGTATTTCACAAAGTATGTGTACAAAATACTCCAAAATACACCGGGTAGACAGGTCTGGCCTAGGGCCTGGACAAGTTTTGTTCTTTTGGAAAAGTGTTGCACTTGTCCTCTCAAAACAAAGAGGCAGCATGAAGCCGATTTGTTCTGATGCCTTTGCATTACGTCATGTGATTGTCCTGTATTTGTCCTTTCTTGTCTTTGTTTGTTGCCAGTGGGGTCGAGGGTAGTTTCCTTCACTCATTGGACTGGCACGCCGTCATATGAGTAAAATAACATTTGGTACGGTGTTAAACCCAAAATCAAACAAACAAACAAACCTGTATGAAATTCTTGCAGGCCAAGGGGGTATCTTTAGAGTATAATTGACATTTTCTACTGTTAACATATATTGTAGGAAATAAGCCTACCTGCTCACTTCTCCATCCCCACAGAAAGCCTCCCCGGGGGTGTAGGTAAGGGCGGGGGATGAAGGACCGTACAAGCCCTCAGACACAGCCATCACTGTATAAGTGTACGAGGTCCCAGGAGATACGCTGCTACATGCCAAAAAAGGTTATACAAAATTATGTTATAGCTTTATGGCTTTAACTAAACGTATTGCAATCGTCAACATACTATAATTGACATCGTTTTATGGTAACCGATTGAAGAGTTGAATAAATGTATTTTGGACTAGTATGTCTAAACATCCTTAAACATTGATACACGGTATACCACGGAATGTAGATAGTTAGGTAGTGCAACAGTCATTTGGTGCTCGTAATTACGGGATACCAATATCTCACCTGGCCTAGATGCGTATCCTTTATTACGAGATCGCTAGTGCTTTATTAAACAAGCATTAAAAAAACCCTTGACTATATGATTTGAACTAACTTAGCCATAAGTCTCCTATATTTTATTTCATTTTTTAAAATTAATTTTATGAATGCATTTCTAAACTTTTACTTCCGTAGAAGACATACTCATCCCGGAAAAATGTCTCCTTGATTACCACTGGCTGGGATGCCTCGAATGGCGGAGATCTTGAAACAAGGTAACTGATTGGCTTACAGGCGTCACACGACATATGACCAGCTTTAGAAATAACTTGCACAGCGTCTATTCCAACAAATGGAGTACTTGTGAAAATTCGAATCTAAAAATGAAAAAATTCCAGTATTGTTCATATATACCAAACGCCTTCGAAAACAAATACTAACATATAATTTGCAAGACAGTGGCGATTCACTTTGACCAAACGTTTAATAACGTGGAATATGAATACATTTATTAAAAACCTCTGAGTAAGACAATTGATGGATTTAAGCCGTATTAATTCCGAACATGTATACTTCCGGGCTAACAGTGTTGTCAGCTGCGTTGTCTTACCTTATACATTTGTTTGTTGATGTACAAGTCTTGTGTGACTGGAATATCACAGTACGCCGGTAACACCCCTAACGAATAAGTGGACCCGTCTTCCAAATACAACGCAACGTCCTCTATCCCGTCCGCAGCGTTCCATGTCGCCCATATCGACAACCTTTTGGATTGAAGAATGTTTCGATTGATAAAACAAAACTGAGATAGGCGCATGATGAAAGCACGTCATCTACCATAAGGAAGAAGGGGCTCAACGATTTTTTTATTGTGCTCTGCTCTTAATCAAGTCACTTGTGATCTTAATTTTAATCGTGTTGCCACCATTTACAATTTAAGTCAAACCCTCAGAACTTGACATATATGACATTTACACTCTTCTGAAGGTTCGATTTGTATATTTTCTAAAAAAAAATAATAGTCACACTCATCTTCTATACATTAAGTCACATTGACAAGTTTCTTGATCATTCTTAAATTACTACTTTCGAGGATTTATGTTGCTGGTGGCGTATTTTGTTGGTCAATACTAGAAAATTTTGGGAGATTCCCAAAAGAACTAACTACAAATCAAACCGTGAGAATGTGCCTTAAGGCGCGTTCGCACGGTGCGATTTGTCGTAACGATTTCAGGGGATTCCCCTTATTTGTGAAGTGGAATCCCCTGATTGGTCCACGGTTTGGAACCACTTTATCGACCAATGAAAATACCGCAAATAAGAGGAATCCACTCAAGTCGTAACGACAAATCGTACCATGGGAATGCGCCTTTAGCCGAATTTTAAGTTGGCTTCTGGCAATATTTAACAAGGGGGGAGTGGGGTGGGAGGGTGGAAGATAAATTTATAAATACCCAGTGTTATTAACAATTTTATTTGGAAAAAAGAAAAAAGAAAACTACGTATAAAAAAAGAAAAATATATTTTTTTAAAAAGATGAAAGAAAGATCCCGTGTTTCCTAGAGATAATATCGCGAATCAATATGGTTCTATTACTTGTTTATAGCTGTTAACGTCACAAAAAGACAATAGTTTCAGGTAAGTTTATCGCGCACATTAAAGTCCTGTTCATTCTGAATATACTATCTGATTTTGACATTTTTCAGAGGTGTCAAACATAGTCGTACTCATTTTTTATTGTTCAATTGTCCCGTTCCTTCGCGATTTATAAAGAAGAAACACTCTATTTATCATCAGGGAACTCGAAAAAATACAATCTTCACAAAAATAGCTGTCTCCGTAGTGTACGGATTTCAAAAATATTAATGAGCAGAATTGGGATTTATTATTTTTTAAACTGGGATAAGAGGACCTCATTGGTGTTGTGCAGTTACCTCGTTGGAATGACTGGTTCTTGAAAATAAAGTTCCAGAAAGCATTGGTTGTGGCAATGATAAGCATCCGGCAACCATAGTCTCGTGCTACCTCGGCAACGTTCAGCATCCGGGGGACCTCGTGTAATAAATGTCAGATATAGTTAAAAGCTGTCAAGGAAGGAACTAAAATAAGCATATGCATACCATAGAGAAGCTTTATATAAGTTTATACGTAAGTCGAATTGGCGAGAACAGAGTAAGCGAATTATTTTGTTGTTAACACAAGGTGAATGCATCTAGTCGGGTTTTTAAAAATAAATAAATGATACTTTTGAGGGTTTTTTTTTTCGATTTTGAAGAAGGTTCAACAGTAGACCGTTTTTTGTTTTTCAATTCCACCCTTCTGTAACTGAAGATGGGTTGGTAACGCATTACACAGTTAACAAGCAATTTCAAACGTCAATAGAATATTAAGAAGTTCATGATTCTGCTTGCAAGAGCTATTAAATTAAACCCCAACTAAACAACAACACAACAGTGTTTCTATTAAAACATGACATCATATTGAAATTGTAATTTATGTATTTATTTATTTATCCAAACATATATTTATTTATTTACTCACCCATGTATTCATTTATTAATTTATTTGTATACATATTTTGCTATTTTTTTATTACTATTATTTTAATTATTATAATATTTTAACTCAGAACACAAAATATATGCATACAATCATTAAATTTCACATACTGCAATGGTTTCCGCCTTTAAACAGGACAAAGAAAATCACAAAAATTTCCAACGGAAATGCTCTCTGGCTGAGAGTGTTTTTTTTTTTTTTGGAGCGTACCAATGGTTTATTTTCTTAGCACTTGATGAAAGTTAATTCTGATCACTCAATCAATCAATCAATTCGAATCTGAAGCCAAAACCTGAAACCCACACAATTATTTAAGCGAGAAATCAGCGGCCAAAGGTGCCCATAGAAACCAACAACCAAAACGAGAACCAAAATTGCACCATTAATTGCGATATAGGCCTATATTTCTAAAAAGTAGTCCAACTGGCACAGGGATGATATGTATATAGGTGTTACAAAAGTATGTCTTCGCATTAATTAATCTATGCTGTATTGCATATCGTTGGCTTAAAGGCGGAAATGATTGGGGGGTCATTTTTTTGTTACCTTTCTGCTTAATTTATTAGAAATTGATTATGCGCATAAGTAAACAATTCCATTAGCATCTTGAATCCTCGCTAAAGTTATTTCTTCCATTTTCTGATTTTATAGGACCAATGGAACCATCAATCTCATTTCTATTCAAAGCATGACTTCGGACTTAACACTTTTGCCTGTGAGCCCACGATATGTATGTTTCAAAGTACGAGGAACAGAATAAAAAAACTTCCAGCTTACATCTGCTCCGCATAACAAATGAATTTAATTAAAATAATTAAAAAGATTTACCTACGGCTTCTTCTGGTGATCGATCACCTTGTTTCCTCTCCGAGGTGGCGCTGTGAGCGTACTGGGACAAAGCGCCATCTACCGAGCATGCAGAGCACACCGACTGGTTTCCAACAGACGAGGATCCAAGGGGTGGAATCCAACCAATCGTTACACTGCTATTAGAGCCAATCAATACCTAAAAGCAATAAGATGAAAACGTGTAAAAATTTATTTCGGCTTGGGTTTTAGAACTATGCCTAGTGGCGTAATTGTAGAGCTGCCAACGCCAAATTTTATAAACACACGTACCAATTTCTATCGAGATATCTACGTTGCTTTATACTAAATTATAATAGTTGCAAGAAATCGATTTTTTTAGCTTCTGTCATCTGGGGATGAGTCAAATAAGGACATTGTGGTGTGAAGTTTTTATATATGATATAAATATATCTGTTTTCTGTTCCTTCGTGAATAATGATCCCTATAAAACAAAATATATCTCATTTATTCATTTTTTGTAAAATTGTCTTCACCCAGGGTATAAATAAAAGATAATGAAATATAAAGATATGAAATTTTACGTATGTTAAAATTTCTTATTGCGTAATACGCAGATTTTTTTGCGATTCGGACCATCATGTAGGGATGCTTACGTAACACTGAACAAGTGCATTGCAAGATATCAGTTTAATTATTTTTTTTATCTTTTCTCATTTGGGAATGTGGCAAACATGGACATTGTGTTGTGATGTTATATTTTACTTTGTTCCCTTGCGAATTATTTTCGCTGTAAAACAAAAGATAATCTCATGTATTTGGCATTTTGTATATCTTTTCTTGACTACGGTTTAAACAAAAGGGAAAAAATTTAAGGATATGAAATTTGAGGTATGTTCGCCAATTGCGGAATTCGCGAAAACTAGCGCAATGCAAATAAATTCGCGATATATACCAGAGAGCATTTCCGACTACTGTATTGGATTGACGTCACTGCCACAGAACTGTATACTTTTTATAGCATCTAGGGGATTTCTCAAGTGGTATGTCAAGCTCGTCAGAAATGCAGACAGTTTTAACACTTTATAATCCTCACATTTTAATATAATAACGTGATACAAACACACATCACCTTGTAAATGAAATAAACAATTTGACATTCGTTTGCCAGATATCTCTCCGGTGTGACCCATCGCCTGGCTTACTTATAGATTGCCTCGTTAAAATGACAAATAAACAAAAAATAAAACAAAACATATAGGATATTTTTCTTTAAACATTAAAATATCGACAAAAAATACTGTTATCTGTGTTTAAATAAGCAAGAAAGAAATCCAGGGATGCGCTTCTCTACGATAAGATAACCAATAGTAAAATACGAAAGAATTCGTTTCTTTATGGTTACCTACGATAAAATACCCCCAACACAAGCTTCTTTATGACCAAACAAACGAGAAAAAAAAATTAATAGTAATAAAATACGAAATAATACTTTATCGTGAAATAAACAAGAATATATCCCCAAGAATATGTTTCTGTAAATAATAAATAAAGACACACCCATACGAACGCACACTTATTTTCTACAGAAAAAAAATGATTCTTTGTGACAAAATAAATAAAAATGAAAAACAAAAACAAAAATTATGACAAAATAAACCGGAATGAAATACAAAGATTACCCTTTTTCAAGAAGAACAAAATCCTAAGCTTATACCGTGGATATTTACAGTCAACAGAAATTAAATATCATATACGATATGATTCCAAATAACATTAATTAAACAACAAAATAATTTTAAAAAAATCAATAATGATATATACCAGGAATACACGCCTATAGGCCCTATAAAGAAGTTCACGTTAAAGAAACGATAACGAAAATGTTATCACTAAAATTAAACCAATAAAATCACGAAAACTGGCTAAGAGCAATGCTGTCTTTAGTTAGCACTAGAGGAAGATTAACTTTCCAGATGATGGAAACACGTCTCATTTTATGGTTGTGCTGGTGTCAATTATTGTTGGAATACATTGCCGTGAAATACCCTTAGCACTGCGTAAAAAACATTCAATCATTCAGAATATATATTTATCAATTAAAGTGAATATATTTTGAGGATAATGAAGTGTAATGTTGTACGGTATATATCAAGTATGGAGACAAAAGACTCCTTCTTTTATCACAGCCAATGGCGGATGATCCAGTTGTATTTCTGAACCAATTTACTCATTTTCTCCTCAAATAATTTATTGATGGGGCTGAATTGATGGGGCTGAACCAACGTCGTGCTCAATCGTATTTTACTTATATATATGCCAATGGCGGATGTTCCAGTTACATTTCTGAACCAATTTACTCATTTTCTCCTCAAATAATTTATTGATCGGGCTGAATGATCATCGCCCAACGTCGTGCTCAATCGTATTTTACTTATATATATGCCAATGGCTAATGTTCCAGTTACATTTCTGAACCAATTTACCTATTTTCTCCGAAAATAATTTATTGATCGACAGAGTGTTACTCGTGTAAGTCGTGCTCAATCGTATTTTACTTATAAATCTGCCAATGGCGGATGTTCCAGTTACATTTCTGAGCCAATTTACTGATTTTCTCATAAAATAATTTACTGCTCGGTTGAGTGATTCGCGTTTTGCGTCGTGCTTAATCGAATTTTACTGATATATCACGGCAGTATATACTCCAAGCCTACATAGCCATATTACCAAAACCACTAGGAGTGAAGTGTATTCCTTTGTTGAAAAATGATGCCCCTTTAAAGTAACGGCAGTATGACTTTGTTTGAAATTTATTGCCCTTAGACAGACAGTTTCAATATCACGTGTTCTGCGTAGACGTAAAGAACATAACGAAGGCAGGTTATTATGGGCAAGGTACGCTTTCAGAAATAACGGCTCTTCGAGAGTCCTTCAGAAAAAAACGATGTTCTAGATGGAACCTATACGACGCAAACTTTTCGTCGGTTTTGGAAAAATGAGGGTTCCACCAGAGCCCTCAACCGAAGAATCTTTAATTGTTCTGTTAGAGCCATTGTTTTCTAAGAGTGTAAAACAACGTTTGCATTGAGATCAATCCCCTTACCGGGCCCGCGGCCGTGGCTTAGTGGTTAGCGATTGCGCTTTGAGAGCCTACTTCGATGTACCGTTCACAGGATCGAGTCCCTCTGTCGACCCTCAGGTATATGAGTGAGTCACAAGATG
>JAQQZZ010036698.1:0-10539 GCA_030265115.1 Mopalia vespertina | reverse complement strand
AGAAAATGAATAGATGTTTAACTGAATACAGTGACACAGTAATCAAGTGAGACAAGGTATGTTTTGTAACAAGATGTATTTAGTTGATTAATAACAGTGAATTGGTAGAAAATTAAAGATGGAACAGTCACGTATGGTTGCAACAACAACAACAGCATAAGTAATGAAATGTCAAAATGTTTTTGGAGGCTTTTCTCAACACTATTGTAGTAGGCGATCATTCGCCGGTTGCGATACAACGGTAAAAACTAAAACAACTTAAATCAACCAAAAAGAAAGTATACCATCACATTGTATTTCACCAAATTTATTAGAATAGAAAATATTGTAAAACTATACAACTATGAAGTAATATTGTGCTCTGGCTAAAGCGGGTTGTTTGGAGCAGAAACAGAGAAAGACACTTCATATTTTACACTGTTGTGATACATTTAACGCCGTCGTATACGTGAAATGCTCTTTAACACGGGATAAAACACCAATCGGGCAATACTAACTATTTATCACACACATTGGAATACATTCCAGCTTAGAGAAAGAGAAAAAAAAAACATACGCGAAGAAGTATTTCTGTGGTGCATTAGTTTTAGACTGTTTGCATCACGAAACACACAAACCTCTGTACACTTCTAAAACCGTACTTCCAGATGTACGTTAGCCATGTTATGGATATGGCATGTGTGTTTATCACTGAAGAACAAATCATGAAACAATTATCGCTGGATTGCTGTTGCTTCGGTCATATGGACGGTTTGAAAATGTGTTAACGTCCTGAAGAAGGTGTTAATTATAACGTTTATAGTAGACCAAAGTCACAACTCCGATAAACAGTATGATATGCATGTTGGGGGTTTCAGCCCGAGCCATAGGTCAAAGCGGTGTAGTTAGGACCTGTGTCGCCGCAGGCGCCGAGGGATTTGATGAGGTGTCAAACTGACGACAGGGGTCTTAACTACACCATTATGGTCGATGTCGAGGTTTAAAACACCATTCCAACCGGAAAATAAAGATCTCCCGCTGCGTTAAAATTGGCTCTTTCTAAATTCCCTCTTGTATGCAGTAAACTGTCACCAACCATTCAGAAATACGAAGTTACCTACCCTGGCATCGCGTGCTGCCATGAAAACGCCATCAGACTCAGCTGAGATGTAAAACAGTGAAAAAAGCAGTTGAAAAAGTCTTCCAAAACGATTTTTCTGATATTTTATTGTCAGTGACTCATAGCGATTGTGAAGCGACAACCAATTTCCTATTTGTGCTGTGAGTTTTATAGAATTAAGAAAATAAATTTTGAAGTGGAGGCGGCCATGTCTTATTTTTGTTATTATCGGAAATTTGGTAGACGAACAATCGCGCGTGTGTTTACCCCCTTAGGAATTGAAAATATAAACTATATCACAACACCACAAGTTTGTTTACGGATAATGAATTTATTTATTTAAAGTATAGGCTGTTTTTGTCTTTGAAATGGGTGTTAACTATTGGTACCCCTATGCCTTGCGAGTCTGTGAAGGGAGGGAATCGGAACGGCGATAAACAAAGCGGTCATAGTTGTCTCATTAATACCGCTGAACTGTTTTCCTTATTATATATATTTGCGCACGACACGTAACCCGCATAGGGTTAGAATAAGTTTCTATATTTCGGTTTATCAAACCATGACCATGGCGATGTTTCCTGAAGATGATTTGCTAAACCGAATTGGAGAAACTGAAAATGCGTATCTTGTCGTTTCTCTTAGTAGTGACTTTGGTCTAATATGCCCAAGTATTCAGTGGGAATCACAGTATTATGTTTATGCCATAACATTGTTTCGTTTGTTCTGAGAGATTCGCGTATTGCTGTGACATTTCTGTTGTTCAATAAAATTGTCTCTGTCCCGGGTTAACCAGTAATGGAAGCTGTACAGTTTGCGAAAGGTTCTGGTTGATCAGGTGGTGTGAACTGTAGCAGGACAATGAAATATGTTAGAAAAGCCCCTGCGATCTGAAACAAAAAAATTATTCATTGATTGACTGGTGTTTTGCGACAGATACAGAGGTATTTTACCTATGATGTGGGGTTAATATTTGGTAATCTGCGTCGTATGACTTCTCAAGATGGAAGAAGACAGACAAAGCGTGTTCACTTTTAGCCAATTCAATTTTACTTAATATCTCGACAAGGCATGTTTGTTAAAAAGACAAGGCGACAATTATTTACAGATGCAGCTAGCGAGGACAGAATAATTCTAAGACTACAGGTTAATGTATTACACATAATAAGCCTATGTCAGTTATTGAGCTAGGTCAGGTACAGGACAGTGGTCTGAAAAATAATTCATCTTTGTGTATAATAAGGCTAAGGTTAAGATTAATTCACCACAGATTGAGATTATGGAGTTGTTTGAGCCATTTATGTAGTGTCACTTTCAAGTGATTTTTCTAATGCCACCCCTGTTAAGATTTTGAGAAATACTGGCGCCTCACACTCTCTTGTACTGGCTGATATTTTGCCATTTTCAGAAAGTTCGTTTTATGGTTTTAATTTACTTATTAATTGCGTAGATTCTAGTGATTAGGTCACTGTACCACTCCATGATGTTCAATTGTCATCAGATTTAGTGTCTGAGCCTGTAATGCTAGGTGTTATACAGTCTTTACCATTTGATGGAGTTCATTTACCATTAGGTAATGATCTTGCTGGGGACAAGGTTATTATTGATCCACTTGTGACAGATAAACCGTGTTTAGACCAGACTCATGATCCAAAAGAGAATGAGGTAACAGGTCGTTTTCCTGCTTTTATAGTTACTAGAGCCATGTCTAAGAAAACTAGTGATAGTCAAAATATTACTGTGTGTAACAAAGCATAAAGACCCAGACATTAAAGTATTTTTGTTAAGGCTTTACATTATAGTGAGATGTCAAAAGAGCCTGTTTGTTATTATACTAACTCTGGTATACTCATAAGAAAGTGGAGACCACCTGATGCTTCTGTGGATGATGATTGGTTGTTTAAAAATCAAATTGTTATTCCTTAGCCTTATCGTATGGATATATTACGAATAGCGCATGAGACGGCTTAAGTAGGTCACTTAGGTATTAACAAGACTTACCACAAGACACTCAATCATTTTTATTGGCCTGGTATTAGGAAAGATGTGGTAGAATGTTGTTGGGTTATCATACAAGCCAGGTGATAGGCAACCCTAATCAAGCTATACCTAAAGCACCTGTGCACCCAATTCCATCAATTGGTGAGCCATTCAGTAGAATTTTTACAGACTGTGTAGGACCAATACCTAAGACTAAACCTGGGAAGTCATAGGAAGCCAGATCCTTTGGTCCTTATATTATAGATAAGAAGTTAAGTGATCTTAACTATGTTGTCAGATCTCCTGATCGGCGTGAATCCCAACAATTATGTCATATGTAAAAACCTTATGTAGGCAGACATAGCACGGAACTTATTGATTAATATACTGTTAATGTTAGTTTTCCATTTGATACAGGTTTAAACCTGGTAATGCTGGAGTCAGTGCTATTTTATTTTGTTCACAATGTACTTGCAAGAGAGGAATGTTTATCTTTGTTTTTGGCTTTACAGCAGTTTAACGTTTATATTACGTCTTCATCAGACCCATTGTCGTATGTATAGT
Organism: Mopalia vespertina; assembly: GCA_030265115.1. Lineage (NCBI taxonomy): Eukaryota > Metazoa > Mollusca > Polyplacophora > Chitonida > Mopaliidae > Mopalia > Mopalia vespertina. Next base: position 6,899 of record JAQQZZ010036698.1, on the reverse strand, counting down.
GATCACAATCCTCTCACAGTTTTACATAAATTAAAAGGTAAAAATCAAAGATTATTGAGGTGGAGTTTGTTGTTACAAGAATTTGATCTTGACATAAAACATATAAAAGGCAAGGATAACATAATTGCAGATTGTTTGTAAAGAAATTAAAACCTTTGATTTAAATAAACATTAGCTCTGTACACATAAATAGATATATGTCCATAAGTTTGTTTCAATATATTAATACATTGTGTTAACATTGTTAAACTTGTACATTTATGTTGATCTGAAGCTACAGATAACATATACCTACCTACTTTGTATAGTATTAACTTGCAAAGAAAGTTTCCTTTGTCAGCTTTCTTTTTTTGATGGAACTGTGTCATATACACATGTTAATTTCACGCTGTGTTTTCAATGGTATAGGTCACTGGCTATAAATAGATTCCTGTATCTTACAATGTTAACAAAGTAGTATGTATAGTCTACAAAATTTGTGACCCATTTGTCACCGGTCAGTGACTGTTTGTTTACATTCATTGTTATAGTAGTTTGTCTGACCCTGATCTTATTGTTTGGAAATCTGTCGATTGGGTAAAATTAGGGTTTCCAGAGTGTTCTATGTGATGTTATTCTAAAACTATATCTGGAAACTTCTGCATCTCCTTATATAAGTGAGATCGATTGTATTATTTTTTTTATCAGTCACAAGCCAGTCACTACTCCGTCTAAAGAGTGCGCAGTCAACCAGTCAAGCCAACGGTTATAGAGATAAGTAAACTGTTAAATGGCTATATGTTGTAATGCAATAGGACAGTGTTAACATTAGATTTCATTGAATTCTGAACCTAGCCTGGATATATATGTGAGGAGAATAATACCGGGTCTGGAAAAACCCGTCAAGGGCTTTGTTAAATCATGTTGTGGATAAATCATTATAGACACCGGTCACTTTGAGCATATAGGATCACCCTGATGTGGATATAATCGGAACAGTTCCGTTTGTTTTACGCATTGGAACTGTGTATCTAAGGATTTATTGCTGTAGACTTTGGATAAGTTGCAGGTTGTCTTAACAGATCGGTTTATGAAGTCAACGCTTGGACTCAACTATAAGGCGGGTTTATACGCTGATCCATGGTATGCTATATGTAAGTTACTTTATATATGCCTAATATTTTCATTGTCTCTTACCTTCAACTATATTTCTGCCATTGAATACTATACTGCATATCACTGCTATTGTTGCTGTTATTTTATAATAAATATTGTAAATAAACAAAATCGCTGATCGTTTCTTTCTGTTTGGTTTATCCCAAGAACTATTCTAAGAGCAGCTCAAGAGCTGAAGGTAGAAGATGATGCAAAAATCTCTATTATATACAACACCATCACCACACACAGGGCCCTATGAAGAAATTAATTCAGTTCTGCAAGACTTATTCTAGTGTTGTAATTCTAAAGGTTTTTTAAAGCAAAACTGGCCTTTCTCCTCGACTTCCTTGTCTAAATCCTCTGAAACTGGTGAATAGTTAGCAGGATGTCTCAGTGAAACAGACATAAAATTAAAAGGACAGTTTTAGAATTCGTCATCTTAGTCTAAGGCAGTCATATGAGCCACTTTTCATGTCACCTTTATTGACAGATATATGTTCTTTTATTCGTTCCATTTACAGGCATAACTAAACGTCCACCGTAAGTAATGGCGGCGCATCTTTCTCTAGGGAATCACGTATATTTTCTTACCGTTAATATGGTGGTTTTGTCGATCACAAACATTCCCATGGCTGTCAGTCCGATCGGCTCTCCCGTTAGTTTGCTCAAAAACATGGTCATCTGTTAAAATAATATCAATCGACTAATAATTACGGCAAATAGTTGATCAGCGAAAGAGTTTACCAGAATATACCACGTGTACAGCATAAGAATGTAAGAAAGTAATGGCGTTAAAAAACCATCAATCTCTACAAAAAGGAGTGTGCATGGACACTGGCATCTTCGTGAGACAAGGTTAAGACATGGGTGTATTAACCTTGGTGCATTACTAATAAGAAACATCTATCGTGTTATCTGACTCGTCAAAGGGCACATAATCTAGTACTATCTGGGTGTCCCCTAAATCCACCGGCCAATGGAATAAGCCGATTCAACGACAGTAGGAGTCTACGACTAGAGGCAAAAAACAATGACGGAAAGCAGTGCTGGAAATTAACTTATAAGCATGATCAAAGGCAGGTTTTGTGTTCACAGTTTAAATAACATCCAAGTCCAGTCATTGGACTAATTCTTGTAGTCTTAGCATGTTTGAAAAAAATCTATCAAAACAAAAATATAGAGATACCATGTGTGCGGAGGATGGGTTTGTTTGTTTGATTGGGGTTTTACGTCGTACTCAATGGTATTTCACTTATATGGCGATGTGCCAGCCCAATGGGTGAAGGAAACCACCGTCGACACCACTGACAACAAACAAAGACAAGACGGGACAAATGGAAGACAACGACAGGATGCAATACAAACCCCATAAACAGTTAGGCTTCCTGATCCCCTTTAGCTGAGAGCACCAGGGGCGGAGGATGGGAGACCAGTCGAGCTGCACGATTTCCTGAACAGGTTTAGAATATATTAAGCATTGACAGACCTCCCAACTCTAAATTCCCACCCAACACATCGATTCCAGATTTGTTAATGGTTTGCATACCATATACTTAGCGTGAGAAAACTAAACATGATTTATCTCTTTGTCACAGTCATTTATTCCGATTTTATTATTCTTATCTCTCGTCAGAAAATTTACAGTTTAAACAGAAGACATAACCCTGTAATGTATTTTTTGTCTACGTGACACTGATGTATACATTGGACAAAGCAAGTTTCAAAGGCCTAAGCTAAATAGTTAACAAGATACAGCCTACGTAGTGCTCCAGCAAATTGAAAATGACAGACCGCTAATTCGATTTGTACAATTTGAATTAAATAGTAACCCAGATACAGCCCGGACGGGGATAGAAACAAATGAATTAGCAGAAACAAAATTTGCATAATTGTTGTGGGATGTGCTTGTGGGGTGTATAATAACGCATTCAGATGCCTTATTCATGTTATCTACCGATATATTGCAAATGGTATGATTGTAAAACATTGCGTCCGATCTTTGGGCGAATTCTTGCGTACTAATGTCTATTCGTTCATGAAAGGGATGCACTCGAATCACAGCTATTGTATTCCGTTCTGATATTACGAAAACTCAACAATTTATGTCAAATGGCATTCTGTGTTGTGCTGGTGTAAACAACCGTAATTACATGCAATTTTTTTTGGCTCAAAGTGTCTGTAATACAGTTGTTGTTATTATTATAAGTATTATTATAATTAATCCGGAATTTGCGTAATTTCGGAGTTTCGGTGGGGGGAGGCATACAGAGGCGAAAGCGGTAAACAGTTTTAAAACATCCATTTTGATAACCAAAATACATCCCGGACAAACTTCATTGATGGTTCGGAGGACACGAATACAATAGCATCATATGGGGCATATTTGCATTAATTATAAATCAAGACATATCAAGTACAGGACACATATTTGATTCCTTTTTAGTCTTCATCATTTAACAGATAAGATATCGCAATATCAATCCTAACCTGAAATACATTATTCAGTAAATGACACAGAAATACAGAAAAGATATCTGAATATAAAGGGTTATCGTATACACATTCTTCAGTAAATGACACAGAAATACTGATAAGATATCTGAATATCAAGCCTTATCTGATACGCATTCTTCAGTAAATGACACAGACATACACATAGGATATCGCAATATCAAGCCTTATCTGATAGGCATTCTTCACTAAATTACACAGAAATACAGATACCTGTAGAGAGGTTTCCGTAGATGTTGTCTTCAGTTGGAAATTATGAATCGTCTTCAGCGGTGCATGGGCCTATGTACAAAACAATTTTTTACAATTAATTTTCGTTTTCAATATTTTCACATATAATCAAATCATTATCGTGCAAAATGTAGACACAATGAGTATATATTTTGATTGTAGAGAAAAAACATTTTGCTAGCCTTGACTCGTATGTACAGCCCTCTGGCTAAGGGAAGTTTGTTTGAAGAGTAGCAATGCTGTCTTTACTTAGCACCGGAGGTACATGAACGTTTCAACATTATGAAAATACTTCACAACTTGATTGCGCTAGCGTCAATTGTTGTTGGAATATACCACCGTGAAATAAATGGAATGTCCTTAAGCACGGCGTAAAACACCAAACAATCAATCCACTCGTATAAATATAGCACACTATATCACCACAGTAAACATTGGTGTCCTGAACTGATAAAGATAAATTTACCATTTGATTTAAGTATCCTCCACCGACGGCAATCACGCCTAAAGATACCAGATCCCCCAGGAACCATAATAATGTAAAACCCAGACTCACTGATGCAGCGGATTCATCTCTGAGCAAACCATAAAGAACAAGCATTCCGCATACGGTGGATGAGAGAATACAGACAGCAGTAAATACACTCAAAATATCATCAGCGTCTTCCACCAGGAGACAAATTTCTTGATGACGTCTGCGATAATGCCCAATGTCAACAATATCATGCCTTTGAACAGCTTTTTGGAATTTCACATGGAATGTACGAAACTGTCCGTAAACTACAGCGCCAATATTGTAGAAGAGACAAAGTGTGAACATAGAAGAAGCACTCATATAAATATTTATAACATACAATAAACTCTTCACCAGTAACACCTGTGGATGGTTTCGATCCATAGGGCTTAAAAGGAAGTCGGCATCATCATTCATGAAAATAAAGTATTCAAATGAGCCACATGCTGTTAACATTGCAAGCCAACATGCGATCAAACACGCGCTTAAACTCTGTTGAGTTTTCTTTATGCAGTCGTCAGGATTGCCTTCTCCCAACGTCTGATCGTCACTTTGATTCAGCTTGTGTAATTTTGACCATCTTGTTAAAAACGCCACCAGGCTATTCTGTCGTCTACAGGCCATGTATGTGGAAGTTGCGGCAGCGGCACATAGAAACGCCCCCCAATGGATAACCAATTTGACAATCAAAACTCTCCCGAAGCCCTCGGACCCGTACAGTGTGAAACATCGAATAAACATTGCCCATAGTAGAAGAAGAACGACGGTGGAATATATCTTTGAAATCGGTGCCCATCTTCGTTCTTTTCCACTGAGATGAAGCAGGCCAAAAAGACTCATTGAAATGGCGAATGGACGAGCGATCTTAAAAGGTACATCATTTAGACAAGCTCTCATACTGACGTCAATTTCAATTGCATGAGTTTCCTTATAGTTCTCGTTCCCTTCACTCCGCCCAATCATGGTAAGTGTGTAGCTGTATGGCTTATCAGCTTTGTCTCAAAATGATGTTTCTATGATGATAAGATTTCAGACAACAGCGTGTCAAAACAAACGTAACGCCACGGGAATCTTTCTACTTCAAATGACTGTCTGATGGACGTGCTGACTACTGTATGTCCTTTAAACAGATGGATACGCTGCGCAAAGTATCAAACCCTTATAGGGTGACAGTTACAAGTCACGCATAAATTCTGTCCCAATGATGTCCATGCCAAACAGGCCTGTTGGAAGAATATCCAGCAAAGGTTGGCATGTTTACAAACTACATATAATGCTATTTGTGAACATACATATTTAATATTTTTTCGTTGCATCACGAAGCTTTGTTAACGCAGTGTATGTTCGGTACACAGAGACGTTTACTTTATGCGTTATTCTTTATAAAGATCAGAACGTTACACAAAACCTAGTGGACAGTTCTATTCCCCGACCGGTTTTATTTGCACTGTTTTCCAGCAATCACAGTAAAGTGGTGCATTATAAATGAAGGTTACGTGTTAGACCATGTTAGTGTTTCAAAGGTCATGCAGCTTAAGATTAAGCTGTTTATCAGTAAAAGAAGTTTGTATTTATCTTTCCGCTGCTGCATACCAACGATACATCTACGCGGCGAATATTTGGACAAATCCGTTTGTTTTTATCCCCTGACTCATGTCGCTGGTTATCTCGAGTATTGCCAAACAGGGTTACTGTGAAGAGAATAAACGAAGTCATGACATTCGGGGCGTCCCAGACTGAAGCTGTTTATGTCATTCCTAAGGCCGTGTCCATTTCATTGGCTGTCTGAAAAACATTTTTGTCGGTGACCAATTAAAGCAAATGAAGTTCAAAACACGATGGCCCGTGTGTATCTTAGAGTCAGTGCCTCGACTTAGGAAGTAGAATCGATTCTATTGTTTAATGGGTTCAGCCAGTAGTTTCCCAAGCGTAAATTTTGACCCGATTTAATGAAAGTCAAAATTGAAGAAAAAAATATCAGTTCTTCGCCATTGTCTCTTATACTGCGTTCAGACGGCAAAAGTTAAGCCGGCTTAATATCAACCGTTCTTCGAGCCTGGTTTCTACTTTTTTGGCTTGCATTCAGACGGACAGAAAATTAAGCCGGCTTCTACTTTATAATGACGTTGATTTTTTCCCCTAAGTTTAGAGGTCAATTTGAAACAATATGACGTTATTCGACGCATGACGTCAAATGACACCACCTATCTGTGACGTAGTAAATTGACATGCGTTCGCATGCAACGTCATAATAGAGGCAAAATCAAAGCTGGCTTAATGTTAGCTAGGTCCGTTCAGACGGGCAAACTAAGCCGGCTTAACGAAGTAAGCCAGTTTGTCAGCCATTCTAACCCTCCACGGGTAACGTGCCGTGCGCAAATATACATAACCAAGAACACAGCTCAGCGGTCTTAATGAGACAACAATGTCCGCTTTGTTTATCGCCGTTCCGACTCCCTCCCTTCACAGACTCGCACTGCATGAGCATACCAATAGTTAAAATCCA
>JAQQZZ010036687.1:0-10539 GCA_030265115.1 Mopalia vespertina | reverse complement strand
AAAATGCAATGGCGGTTTCATTAGTTATTTTCTATAGTTAATCCCTTGTCGCGCACTTTCGTTCATTTTAACACCTGGGTGTCACTTTCTTGATAGATATGTCATTTCATTATCTGAGAAACCCTAATGCTGCTTTGCCAATATTTCTAGTTTCAGCAACTACTAACAGTCCAGTAGTTACAAATGGTTCCACTTCTCCTGGAGTTGCTCCTCTTCCTGACCAACAGTCTGGGATTCAGGTGGCACCAATAGCTGGAGGAGCCGTCGGAGCTGTAATTCTTATCCTTGTTATTGTCATAGTTAATATCGTTCTCAGACGAAGAACGGCTAACAGGAAGCACACAGGTAATGTATACAGTATATTATAAAATGAAACATACGTTTCTGCATTATAGAGGCACGCTTACTGTCGTCTTACCCGAGCAGTTGGAAGACCTCATACAAAAATAGCTATACTTGAATTGTTGATTACATGGCGCGCTTTTGCACAGAGAACAATATGCATACGCCTGTTTCTTCTCATCTCACTTTCGGCTTGTTACAAACCATGAAAGGCACACAATTGATGACCACTGGGCAGTTGTAAGGAACCCATCGATGTTTCTAGAATTTCTAGAAAAGTAAGTCCTCGTGTCAGGGATGCGAGAAGTCTGTTATGACCCGTTATATAATGTTTATCAGACATTTTTTTTGGTCACCGTGCCCCGCAAAATAGAACAGCACCTGGAAGTGAACTGTCCTTTTTATATATATATCTTTATTGACCTCCATATCGGGAGAAAATATATAAAACATGGCATATAAGATATAACATTTATACAGTTATATTGTCCACACTATATACAAGGCCGACATTAGGCCTCAAACAACTGGTTTTAATTACATTTCTCCGTAAAGTCTATCATTCCTATACGCATACATCTGGCTTATAATTTGACAGGACTGGAGCCCGATGTAAGTGATACAGTCCACAGGGTACTCTTGACCCATCATAATTAACCATAATATTTCCGTTGACAAGCTATTAGGTAAAAGTGGTGTCATTCTATTTAATAAAACGTTTCTTTCGTTGCGTAGTGCAGGACACATTATAACAAAATGAAACACGTCTTCTATCTCACTCGTAGCACATAAATCACATATGCGCATATTTTTAAAAATGGTTGCCTTAGAGTTTACATTTAAAGCATTGCTGCCACATAAACGTTTAACCATAATGTTACAATGCTTTTTTACATGTCGATGATTTGCACACAATTCCCACCAAACACACAATTTACTTTCTAAAACAATACGTCTGAAAAGCTGAAGCTTTGCATATGGTATAAGACTAAATCGCCACCGTGAATGGTCTATATCCTTTATGACGTTAGATACTCGTTTTTTCCATTTACTTTTTGAAAATACGACACCCTGCTCAACCTTTTACTAAGTTCAGCTTGTAACCCATATTTATATGTTACATCCATCAACTGACAAACGACGCTCCTCTTATTAAATATTCCAGTTGATAGTATCTCGAAATATCTACAGGTAAATATCTTTTTCAACACATTGTTTGCGCAAAGAGACAGTCTTTTGCCACAAAAACGTCAGCTTCATCAATTCAATGTAGCTTGTTACGGACCGCCAACCTAAAAGACTGACTGTAGCACCATTAAATGTTTTGTCTGGAAGTCGCTGTTTTTGCTTGGCAATGTCTCGTTGGGATTTGTCCAGTATTTCTAGATCTTTGTTATTGGCAACCATAGGTTAAAGTAGGTACCACACCGACCAGTATACCGTAGACAGTATTTTACAACTCCGACCATTCTGATGTAACCCGTCTGTGACAATAGAATAAAATTTACGCCTAGCAATCCCAGAAGTGGTTTCAATTGCCCCGAGTTTGTTGTTTTGAACTTTTATGAGAACGCCTAAATGCTTGTATTCTTTTAACTCGACCACTTTTCCGAACCTAGCAAAAAAACTTTCATGTTTTTGACGAATTTCTCTTTGTTTCTTAGTTTCACCAATAACAACAATAGCAGATTTCTTAATGCCAAAATGGAATCTCCATTCACAACTATACTGATAGGCAATTGGAAGCAACTTTACAACTGAGGGTTTACACAATGATAAACAGGCTACGTCGTCCATAAACGCAGGACACGTGCAATTAATTTCACGTATTAAGCAGCCGTATTCACTTGCACATAACTCATTAAGGAGATCATCGATAAAGTAGGTGTACAAAACCATGACCAAGACACAACCTTTTTAACACCTTGTTTGACAGGGAACCACTCTGACTTTTGGTCGTTTAAAGTTACAGCATTTGAACAACCATCATAGAACAATTGAATTATCTGCCATAATTTTCCGTTCAATCCCTTCTTATACAACTAGTAAAAAAGGCCGTCTAACCAAACTGTGTCGAACGCTTTCTTCATGTCGGGGAAAACAGCATAAACTTTGTTACCTTTTTCATTATTGTGAGCTATGGTCTCTTGTAACAAAAAAGATTCACACAGAGACGAGCCGGCCTGCTGGCCAGCTCCCTTCATACAATTTGTAGGCGAATCAGATTTTGAAAATCGGAAGGTTAAACCGTTGTTTTTACAAATCTGAGGTCATCTGATGTACCTGGATATTTAACTAGTCAGGTAATATATGAACAACAAATTTACGCGACAGACCTTGAAGAGCACCAGGAAGCTTACCCACCAAAGAGGTTGGCTTTAGGAGCTCTGTCCTCGTTTTAGATTGCTGACAAAGATATGTCGACATCTATGCCAAATGGGAATTAGGCCTATATTTAGTAATTCGACAATGGATTTATCAATAAAAAAATCAATCGATGAATCAACTAACCGGTTAAATATTCAAGTAATATAAGAACAAAAAATTTATGCGACAGACATTGGTGACAAAAAGCTTACCAATTAAGAAGTCCTCTTTAATTTTTAGAAGCACACAATCTACCCTTTATAAGCTTTTCGGGTTGGTAAAGAACCTTAAACGCGGTCACTAGGTTTGCTTTATGAACTCTTGTCCACGTTTAATATACTGACAAATATAAGCCGACAAAAAAGCAATTATATTGAGTATTTCGATAATCAATTAATCAATAAACCAATCAAATGATTAATCAACTAGCAAATCAATTCGACATCTTAATCTGTGCAGAAATTCGCACTTGTTCAAGATTACCAAATAAGTTCAACATCTGCGTTAAGTTTCAATATAATCGATATGTTATAGAAAATGGTACTTCTGACCTTATAGACTCAACAAAATCTTTGCCCTGTAGCACGTGGATGTTTGTCTACCGTCTAGAATTATAAAGCTTATACAAATATAGCGATCGGACTGCATTATGGAGCCTTTAGTTGAAGTTGTCTAATATCAGGACTTCTCGAGTAAATCACGTACACTTGGAACAAAACCTTCATTAGCTCAAATAAAGAGTCAGATTAAAGTCTTGATAGAACCAAACTAAGCTGTTGTTTATAACGCGAAGCAATTAGAATAAACATACATTTATACCAAGATTACTGGGCGCTGGTCAGTCTTGGGCTGGAATTGTTTGTGTCACGTGCAATCGGTCAGATTGTGATTTCTTAGTAAAATATCTATGATCAACTTTATTAGATCAGATGAATGCAGTTAAACAAGAAAGGTATTTGATAGGAAGTATAAATCGGTGGACTATGGTACCCTCCGGCTCCTATTCACACAAAGCTTATGACATTCGTTAGCATTTATTTAAATGGTAAAGAATTAACCAGTCTTTGATCAATGTTCTGCTATTATTATTTATTCGGTGGCAGCATATGATTGTTTATAATAGAATATTATCAAGGTAGAGATTTGAGAATCTGTGTAGGAGTTTTATTATTTTAACAGTTTCCCCACGACTCATTTTCCAACCAAATTGTTGGCGCTGTTCCCACACTCTCTGTCATAACCTTTTACACAATCATATATTTGTCTTCTGTTCATACTGATATATTTTAAAACGACTGCATCTACTTACGTAACTCTCGCGCTTCGGTCTCTCAATGCTGCTCACAAGGCTCGAGTATGTCTGCCGCACTCCAGTGTATGCGTGAGGGTGTATATGAGTGAGGGTGTATAGTATATTTAATTTACCTTCGTTTTACTTTCTTCACCTTAAAGTCCACCATGCATTGTCAATGAATTCACGAAGGTATGAAAGGTTTATAGCATGTACATGGTATACCATAATTGTTTCAGGAATATATGATAATGCCAGCTTTCAGGAATCACTAAGCTAGACGGTTCCTGATTCGGACTACTATTGGGTATAAACAGATAAAGAAGGAAGATGTGTTTTTGGAAGGTATAGAATAAGATAGTGTGAATTAATACATGCTTAAGTATAGTAATAAGATTGGTGATATGTGATTTTTTAAATTGAAATCTATTACTGGTCTTCATCAATGCTAGAAGAAGAATAGTCAATGCCATCCAGTTCAATCTGAAGAAAAACATTTAAGTTAGATTTTAGCATTCAGTAGTGGTAAAACATGTCTTCACAGATAAGAGCGATATTTCAAAGAAATTGATATATTGTTTGTTCATTTTGAACATGAGTGGCACAATTTGGACATTAAAACGGGTGTGTTGTTTTTTTAGAAAGGGTCGCATATTACCAATGCAACACGTACTTTAGAGTAATTATGGCGATAGTATTCATCACTGATACAAATGAACTGCTCAAAAGTTGGTCCTATTTCCGAACGAAAGCATTGTTTACGGATATTAGGTAAACCATGTTCACGGTTTTGTGTAAACAAAAAATGATTAACAAACTCTTTGGCTACCACAAGCCGTTCACAGTATCTCGTCATGTAGTCGTTGTAAACTTCCCTCCGATTGTCTGTTCGTCCACAACATGTTTAACCTAACAAATGAGCATTAGCTTTAATGACCAGAAGCAAACGTTGTACAGGACAACAGACTAGAAAAATTATTCTGTAGCCAAATAGTTAATAGCATGCTACAATCTTAATTACGGCTGTAAAGGAATAGTTATACGGAATGTAGGGCCACGTTGAAGTAAGACCTCAGCTCTTGACAATTGATTTAAAAGTACTCCATATAACCGCGCTTAAGGGTATCACAGTAGCTGCTACTTGTTCCCAATCTAAATAGGGTTTTATACAAGATAAAGTGTAATTTTGTATTGATTTTTCAGAGAATTGTACAAGATAGGAATACACATGTATATCAATTGCCTAAGATCATAGGATTGAGTGAGGAGTCACCTTCGCCACAACAGCAAAATGGCTCAATCAGATAATGCCCATCTGACATAAAGAGAATAAATAAAATGACAGTTTGACGTTTCTTGTTAGAATCAATGTTATTTGTTGGGGTAATAATCTGACAGGAATGTAATTAATCGGCTGATGATTTTCTCATTTGTTTGCCTATCTCAGATATGACAAGAAACAATTGATCACCAAAATGTTTCTTTATTACGTTAGTCTTTCTACTAGCCTTAAAGCACTTATCAAATAAGTCTGGACAAAATATGTGTTTTTCGGTATATTTGTTTTATTGAAGTTTAAAGAAGCACTAACGCTTATGTTACACATGGGACGACCTAGAAACCCAATGAGTTAAGAAAATCACCCTCCACACCACTGTTGACGAGCAAAAAACTCGAGAGGGCAATCAGAAAACGCAATACAACGATATTATAAAAACAAATACCGGTTTACTGTTGTCCCTTTGCTTGGAGATAACCAGGCGAACATTAATCTCTCGTCCAACCGTCCGGTGAATTAATAAGAATATTTATATAATGCAAAAAAACTCGACAGGGCAATCAGAAAACGCAAAACAACGATATTATCTTTATAAAAAACGCCAACTTGCCGTCGTCCGTCATCTTCGCGATCCATGGTTTATACATAGATGTATTAACCTTGGCACATTAGAAACCTCTATCGTGTTACTTGAGTCGACTAGTCGACCGGTGATTTATTGGGAATATTGATATAATGTGAAACAATCAAAGAGGCCCTGGACTTTAAGATATTTGAATACTTTCTTCTTGTTTAGAGCGGAAGAAGTGGTGGGGGGAGGAAGGGGGGATTATTACGAATATTATTAATAACAATATAATAATTTTTCAATTGATTTTTGTAAAACAAAATCCGAGAGAGTAAATTGGTAATGTCGATTATTTATAGTATATACAAGTTATAATATAAAAGTGCAGCGGCTAGATACGTTTAAAGGCATCGTTTTGGTTGGCAAAGAAATTCGAACAATCCTTAACACAGTTAACCAAACCTATATCTGCTGCACAAGGTGTGTCTTTCGTTTGCATTTATAACGTTTATATCTTAAGTTATACGACACATGTATTTCGATATGCCGTTAAACCGTATCAGCCAACAGAAATAAAGCTAAAGGAATTGTCATCAATCTTTGGATGCCTCTCTGCCTTATCCCCAAGCAATGGGCAATTTCTTTTTATTCGCAGTTATCTCTGTGATTAACGGTAAAAAAAACATATAACTTTTACTTCTATACAAACGCATTATAGGCTTATTTTGTTTCCCTAAAGGCCAAAATTTAATATATGTAGCCAATTGTAGTAAACACGAATTAAATATAATAATTAAGGTATCGTTAGGCAGAGTATTTGTTTATTTTTAAGAGGAGAACAAGAACTGTAAAGGAGCCAGTTACCTATTTCGACGTTAAGCTAGAGTCTGTCCATAGAGCATTGTGAGTCAGTTGTGATCGCTATGACGTCATTCCTTCTTTTATAGAACGTATTGACCTCCGCGATTCTGTGCATGTTGTTTGCGATTTTAGCCAAAAATGTCTATTCTTTATATAATACGGATTTAAAAGATGCGTTAGAATTGTTGGTATGGTAACTTATATTTGACAAAAATTACAATAAAGACTTTAATACTAACCTTTCGCCAGAACTCCAAGAGTTAAAATCAATACAGACATATGACTATTTAGCATATTTTAAAACAAAGACAATAACAAATAGAGGTTTAACAATCCCGATAACACTAGTCTTTACTCATTTTCAGGATTACTTAAATGAGGAAATAATTTTAAAAGAAAAAACTTATAAAAACATATTTACCAACCATCCACACGCAGAATAAAACGCATGAACTCAATTTTTACTAAATAATATCAAAATGTTACATCAACTTGTTTCTTTTACAGGACGTATGACTCTTACTAGTAATATACAGGGGAAAACAGGGAAGAATCCCCGTAAAACCTGAACCACATATATCTGGGTCTACGGCGGAGTAAAACCTGTGAAATTAATGTGGAAGGTAGATCAGGTGTCCGACACGGTAACCACTAAACCAATGGATAAACATCCATTGTTACAGAGAGCAATTGAATTGCTGTTATCTGCAAAACTGGGCAACATCAATTGCCGAATACACGACATGGATAGTTTTAAACAATTTTAGGAAGTTCGCTGCCGTTTGCTACTTATTTGTACAGTACATATTTGCTCAATTAATTTTGTGAAAGGAAAAGTGTATCCTTATGTATGCTCCATTGGATTGTTTGTTTATTTGATTGGGGTTTAACGTCGTACTCAAGGGTATTTCACTTATATGACGACGGATTGTCCACTTCACACTGCTCCTTGCCTTATTACGGTGGAAAACCGGGAGGAAACCTCGTAAAAAAACACCCCTGCGATTGCCGGAGCCACATCTTGTGCCTAATTTAGAAGAACACTGCAAACAATTTGGGAAACCTATAAATCAGTCATCCTAAAATGAGTTTGCATAATAATTTACCATGGGAAGACCCTGATCGGTCCATTCTCCCCAACATCACAGGCCTGTATACATGTACCGGACAGTCTGCAGGCAGACCTGAACAGGTGGACTGTACATCAAGTAGGATTAGCCAGCAGACACGCTGACCACTAATCCATGGTCATGGGCCCACAATGATTGTGGTGCTGCAGAACATGATCGCATACACCCACAAGACATGACTGTCATCTATTAAATTTTTACCCTTGTTCACAGCATACATTCTGTTGCATTATAGACAGTTCAATATTTATAGAAAACTTACATAAGTGAAGTTGTGCCATCCTTGACATAAATAAAATCTCAGTGTAAACAGGTTTCTTATATGAGAACTTAAAAATATGGAATATGTGTCAGTGATGTTGACAGGCAGGTTCTTTATACATTGGAGGCAGGATAGAAACAGAACAGAGAGAGGAAATCTAGGCCAGAGCCTTAAATTCAAGACAGATCCAAACCTTGTTATTGTGCAAGCTGAAAATGGGCAAACAGACAGAAGCCAGTAGACAAGCGGTAGTCATGGATACCCAGTGACCAGGCTGTGTGTCCAGAGGCAAGAATCAGCTGATGGAATTCCTGGCTTAAATAGCATCAGAAGGGTCAGTTAGGAGCAGTAAGCCAAATGTCTGTGTCAAGTTCAAAACATTCGCTTCATACAATTTCTACATTAAAGAATCCAAAAATTTGATGTCACAAAAAATTATTTAAGCAAAAAAATAAACATAAACAGTAACTGATAAACATATATATACTGTATTATTTCATGTACATGTAATATAGAATAATAAGTGCTAAATGAAGGGGGGCATTAATGACATTCTTATTACCAGGATACCAGTCCATATGGAAATACATGTAGGCTGATGTAGCTACAGTAACACTGGAATTTTTAACAATAATGTACCTTTCAAAGGTTCATGATATATTTTTTAATTTTTAATGCTTTTTTGGTTAAATGCATTATTACATGTAGCTATATTGTGCCCAGTGTCAAACTTAAGGTTGCTAGCGCACACAAGGATCTAGATTCCAATTAATAGAAAGAAATTTATGAATCTTTAAACTCAATGAATGTATAGCTGTATTTTATCGGTTCAGTCAATACATGTACATGTATTTGTGTACGTGAATCTAATGGTGGCAAGGTGTCTAAAATACCTGGCCTTGAAAATATTTAAATATGTTGAGGCATTTTTTTTTCACTTTAAATATCATTTGGTAGTTCAGTGGTATCATGCACACATAAAATCAGTATGTTGATTATCATAAATTGCATATGTAACCAGGTATATGTAGAATGTTGTCTTTAATTAAGCCTAACACATGAATGACCTACTTAGAAGGACTGCTAGAGAGTTGAGAGGTCAAGTATACCATAGTACCCAGTAGGCTGAACCAGTTAGTGTACCCTCCTTTTCTACAACTATGGACTATGAACATGTATGTACTATACAATATTAGCATTTATCAGTACTCCATGTTTGCACTGGCCTTTCACACACAACTGTAAAATACACACCAGCTTCAATGGCAGGACAAATGGAAGATTGTTTATCCCCAAGTGTATGTTGGCCTAATTACTGAATTGGTTTATTTAAATCATAGTAATTCCCCTATTAAATTATACCATAAAAGGAAAAGTGATACCAGCACAGTTTGAGTTACATGTACCAAGAATGAACATATTAGCCTATCAAACATGTTTACAACAACCAGCTGCAACTTAACGTTCATAATTATAATCTCATACTTCAAAGAATAAATTAATTTGATAACCTCATACTCCTATCTTTATTAGTAAAGCATTAAAAACAAATTGTTATTTGTTTATAACATAACATCGATAATTTAAATAATAAGAACATGGAAGAATATTTATTTTCCGGCTATGTATATTTCTCATTCTTCATCATTATAATTATTTAGTTCTAGTATTACAAATAAGCTTATATATATAAATCATTTTTTGTGTCTTTTAGAAAGTGAAGATTAACAGTATTTTCGTTATTTTGGGATAACATTTTCTTTGTTTAAACATATTCCAGTTCAGAAAATTTTGCAGGTTGAAAACCATCCAGGAATCGAACTTACAATCCTCAGAGTTAGGCCAGGTGGCTGAGTGGTCTAGGTGGCCGGCATTTACTGCTGGCGGTTCGGTGCCTTACTCTGAGGGTAGTGGGTTCGATTCCCGGACTTGTTTCAACTTGCAAAATTTTCTGAACTGGAATCTGTTTAAACTAAAAAAGTGTTATCCCAAAATAATGAAAATAAAGCTTAAACATGTATATATAAAAACCTTACTCTCACATTTTAATAGATAATCGAATTGGTTACCATTATAACAGTTCTCATTTTATATTATGTTATAACAACACTTAAATTTTGTTGAAGTTATCTGAAGTTATACGTTCATCCTTTGTATTGGTAAACCAAAAAATTATTTGTACACCCATAAATGTGTGAAGCAGAACAACGTCACATGAACAGTCAACCATTTAAGTCCTCAAGTACACTGTATAAGTCTGAAGTGTATATTAACATATATGTAAAATGTTAAACATGTAAGCTTACCTGTTGGCATATTTACATTGTACATGTATAATGTCCGTAGAGCAAAAGAGTACATGTAGTTTGTTTGTTTGATTGGTGTTTAACGTCGTACTCAAGGGTATTTCACTTATATGACGACGGACAAAAATACAGA
>JAQQZZ010036676.1:0-10540 GCA_030265115.1 Mopalia vespertina | reverse complement strand
GAGTCCCCCCCCCCCCCCCCACACCCTTACACATCCGGGTCATCAGATGTTTGTATAATTGACAAAGTGCTAAGGGTTGTGAATTTTTAATCTCAATGACAACAAAAACAGGCAGGTAAACGCCCTGAACCGTAATTAATGACACTTTACAGACCGGCAATTGAAGGACAGGTATTTAGTTATTTATATATCAGAAATCCTCATCCACCAAATGTCGAACAAGTAGCTAGCTAGTTCACAAGTCTACACGTTATTACTTTTAATCCGTGAAGGGGTAATAATGTGCATACACCAGCCAAAAGAATAACAAAGATGAATTCACGGTCTTTAACAATAAAATAGTCGATGTAGCCGACATTGTGTTCTGCCCAAGTAAACGCATTATATAAGAAATGCCTGACGACAAAACCCTGACCACACTATACGCCGGGGTTGACATTACCGTTTTTAGACCTTATTAGTACATAACAAAAGTAATTTATAATTAATCCGATAGACTTAATACGTCTTCGTATTTACTTTAATGCTTGAAAACCTCCTTTTAAAATATACAAATAGTATTGAATGGACCGCATTACATTTCAAACTACTTTAACCCAATAGTTTGAAATACTTCTTGTCAGAATTTTATGGTTGCAGCGAAACTTTAAGTGTGTCCGTATTGTCTGCTCTGAACGATATCAAATAAGCTATTATTGCACTAGTCGAGCAAACACAAGACTTTAGTCCAATCACACACATCGGAAGCTCCAGCTCACCGTAGCGATCAGACAAGCACTATACACATTGTATGTACTCACTAAAGAGTTTGAGTTTGATAGTAGGTGTATTATTGGAAAATGGGACGAATAACATAATTTAATAAGTTTAACAACTGCCTAACAGTCAATCAATCGAAATATGTTGATTAAATATGTTCAGTTTAACGTTGTAAAGGATGGAGGAATTTTTAACATTTGTTTCAGGAATGACCTTGGGAACTAGATGCATGTACTGGCCCCACTATCCTGACAGAGGTCATGTGTGTATCGTGGAATAGGATTGAGTCAAAACGACGTATGCTGAACTCAACATTAAGTGTTTGTATAACCGCTGTGTTCAAGAGAGGGAAAATAAATGTGTTCCACTGGCGAAGACACACAGCAGGTTTAAAAATACAGTGGTGATTTCAAAATAACGGTGATTAAAATGTTATTGGTAATCCAGACGTCAGGTCACCACAGCTTAGTAAACTCTAGCTATAAGTGCAATGACTTCCAGGAAACGATCTCGAGTTAAACGAGCTCTGAGAGTCAGACAACACGCAAGTCTTACGTGCAGTAAATGTCCGGGGTTGTGGGTCAGACTTGATAAGAATGGAGTGTCCCTTCTCCATAAAACAATGAAATCACTTAAATTCTGTTGAGGAAATGAATGCTAAATTTTATTTTTGTCAACTAAATGACGAGTACAATATCATAACGGTTTAAAGATGCAGTTTATTCGAATTTATAATGCATTCGAATTGACACCATGACTTACACCATAATTGACAAAGTATGTATCATTTTGAGTTACATTTGATTATTTTATAAACATTGATAATTTACTGACTAATTGTATTTTATCTTCCACGGTTTTTACACACAGAAGTAACAGTACTTTGTTAAATCAGATGGTAGATTGTAAGACAATGGAAGCTTCCGGAAAGCTCAGAAAATCGCGTATGGAAACTGCAGCACAAGGTTTTGTTAAGTTTGACTTAAGTGTTATGTTTCATTCTAATCAGGATGGGTTGAGAACTTTGTAACCCAAGGCATACCACGAGCACTCTAATGACATTAAATCGTTATCGATTTAACAAGGTTAAGGTCAGAGTATATCCGGTGTTTAAAAACGACCTTAAATTAGAAATGTCCACTAACTATTCTTATAAAAGACTTGCTTTGATCAAGTGACAGATAGCACACTATGTCAAATGGACCAACTCTCTACCCTTCACTTCATTACTGAATAGGCCCAGACGTATTCATTACGGGGATTCTCCACAATACTTCAATTTGTGCGTGACCGTCATTGACGATTTCGCTGCTTGAAAGTCTTAACTATGTTAGTATAGTGCACAACTGTATGATTTAAATACTTAAAAGGCGGATTTTACAAAGTTTACGCATTTGAATGTTTTAAAAATAAATTATATATTCCCCTTTTGCCCATTTCTAACTAAGCCAACCATGCGACACCCCGTGGATCAATAGAAACTGACTAGCTCCAATAGTAAATTCATATTGGCTAACCGAGGATTAAATGAATACTGATAGTCTATACTATTAAGATGACCAATAGTTATAACGTTAAATGTGTGTGTTTTATATCGGATACACGTACATGTGTAAGCTAGCTTTAGACCAATACTGGACCTTGGTGTAATAACCCATTTTCTGGAGTTTAAGTCAGATTGATATAATGTGGTGACAGCTAATTCATTCAATAAAATGGTAATAAGCGAATAAAAGGGTGCCCATATCATGAATAGCAGTGACCGATGAGAAAGATTCAGTACTTGAATAAAAATGTCCACTGGATGTTCTTTGTAATCAACTCAGTGTGATAGAATGATACCAAGCACGCCATGCTAAATCGACCAAATCTACCTCCTTCGCTAGATCTACTAGAGAATGTCATTTGAATGGATGCTTAATCGATCCACACCAATTTCTTTACTTAATTATGGACGAATAAAGAAGGGTGAAATTTGGCAATTGTTATAGACTTTTATATAATTGTTTCTTGTAAAGTGAGTGTCACCGACAAAAGGCGCTCTACAGTGATGGTTCACGTTCAGATTATCTGGCGTACAAACGGGCAATCGGGAAAGCATTTCAGCAAAGTATTCTCATAAATTGTTTTATTAAGTCTAAATGAGAGTGATCCTATAAAAGACACAATTTCCAATCCTCCCAATAGTATTTTACAGAGAAGGGGGGTGTGTCTAAAATAGATTTTACCTGATGAAATGGTGCCATTTTAGAGCACTTGATACTGATACTTGTTATCCATATCTCTATGTATAACAATTGAAACTTTCATAAATAATTATTATTTAGAAAATATGATTTTTTTTTTATAAATTGACAGTACATGTTATTTATATTTTAGTTAAATAAAACTATTTTTCATTCAAATTAGCACTTATTACAAAATGTATTACACAGTGAAAGAGGTCTACAGCATTGTCTTGCTTTCAGGATTTTTTTATTTCTCAAAAGTGGGAAGGCTGAATTAAGGGGGGGATGAGAACTGGGGAGGCTGGGGCTAAAGTTGGGACCGCCACTGCTCTTGATTGACAAGTGACATCTAAAATGTTCAAAGTACGGAGCAGGAGAATGTGAAATCTCCTGCGCAGCCTGTACGTCATTCACATATAAAGCGTTAAATTGCGGCCAACAAAGATTAAACACCGTTGAAATGCATGGTTGAAAGACGTTTGGTTCCACATAATGTGTTCTGTGTATTTTGAATGATACCACGATACCACCGGCTAATAAAATATCGACGTGTGATATAAAAATGAAGCGTAATATAAAATCAACGGGTAATTGATTTGTAATAAAAGTTTGAAATGTAATATACAATAGTCCTTCACGTCAAAAACCATGACGTCTTAATTAAAATTAATTCTCACCGACAAATATAAAATGCGCAACACCCAATATAAAACTTATCTTTGACGTTATTATTGCTCTGTAACAGGAAGCGAATAAATAAATAGTAAATGTGCCATGGATCAATCGATTAAGCACTCAATTTCAATATGATTAATTAACTAGGGTATTGCGGGATGTAAAACATTTATACTATACACCAAATACAACCGTAGAAGAAAACTAAATTGAACCAGTAAGTCTACTTATTCCAAGCAAAATAACCTTTGTGGCCATTATCTAAATGTAACATACAAAAGTCTTGTGAGTATGGACTTTTGAAGCGAAAAGCTTTCTTCGGGCAGGGAAGGACGTTGTCGGGAATTCGCTGTGCCATGTCTTTGCTAATAACACTCAAATCTAATTATAAATTCAATTGTTTCTCATCATAGCTTCTTTTTCTGTGAATAAAATAAACAATGCAATACGTATTTTGTATCATATAGCTGTTATCTCTTTACTGTTATATTTGAATAGCATATTAATATAAACCATTTCTTATTTTTGTTAAATAAGGACATGCACAAGCACAACACTTCAACTCCTTGTAACAGAATCGATCATCTACACACAGTTGTTTTTTTTTATTCACGTTCTCCAGTAATAATCAACCAATATAACATGAATTTCCTGGAATAGATTTTTTTCAAATTTTCCAGTCGATGTCTTTAGTGAACTATTGATATCAATAAATGATATCAATGTTGTTCAACAACAACATTGATATCAATAAATGAATAATTGATATCGATAACATGACGCGTAACATTATCAAAGGTCAAATCATCGGATTGGTTTCTCTGGACTAGGTCAACTTGAAAACGATGGCTTTTCGCCGTAATGTAATTATTACAAGTCACCGCGAAAGCATCTGAATTTTGGCTTACACCAGTCGATCTGCATGTAGGGAAAAACAAAACAAAAAACAACTTACCAGGATGCCTTAATATTTAAGGCTGTTTTGAAACAATCGAAACAAAGCCATTCCAATAGTACGTGCGTAAATCAATCGATTATATGCTAATAGAGAGACACCATTGTTAATTGTC
This sequence comes from Mopalia vespertina, assembly GCA_030265115.1. Taxonomy (NCBI): domain Eukaryota; kingdom Metazoa; phylum Mollusca; class Polyplacophora; order Chitonida; family Mopaliidae; genus Mopalia; species Mopalia vespertina. The sequence goes on along the minus strand of JAQQZZ010036676.1, from coordinate 5,808 downwards.
TCCGAGAAGAGTTTTGATAGATTATTATGACATCAATACTGACGTGCCCTTAGTGATCAGTAAATGATTGTTGTCAAATGGACAGTCACAAATTATAGATTTACACTGTAGTTAGAAGACGTCGGCTGGATCAATAGCTGTGAAAAGATATATTAAATATCGACACCAAAGTAAACACACAGCAGGATGCTAATTTCCGGGTTTTGTGTGAATGCTCTTACAGAGACCTGTATCTTAAAAGTAGAGGAAATGGAAGTGCGGTGTTGACTGCACAAACAGACCGTCTTCTCCATTACTTAATGTCGATCTGATCTTAGGCATTTTTGGATATCGTGCACTTTTAGCTTATATCTAAGCGAATATTATCACATCTAAATGGTCTCATCCGGGGATAAGGTACTCTATTCGCCGGTCCATTGTCTCTTACGGTGAGACATTAAGAATGCGCCGAAAAGATAATGTGATGAGCGCTAAAGCGAAAAGCAGGACTGTTGAGCCGAATATATTAAATAGCGATATTACACGAAATTGTTTACTGCTATGGTTCAGTATAAATGGCTTGAGGAAACGATCAAGGGATGGCAGAACAACGTAATCGCGCCAATTCCTGCAGTTTTGAGGATACAGCGTAAAGTATACGTCCGACTCGTAAAGGGCGAATTATATTTTAAAATACCAATTTCAACTAAGTAGATTGTAGCCCATTTATCAGAAGAAAAACAACAGCAATCCCGCATCTTGGTTATTCAGTAAAAATGTTATATATATATATTTATTAGAGCATCACAATTCGTCCAGTACAAATCACGCAGCCTGTGATTTGTAACGTACTATAAATTACGTGAAAATACACTACACTACAAGGGTATGATTATAAATCTGATACATGGTAAATAGAAGCTAGAACATTTATTTCAACTCACGTCACAATGTATCTATAATGCTGATTATCAATGTTGTTGTTGAACAAATCGGGCACGGTGATCATCAACTCACCGTAAATTGATACATTAAAACAGAATGATCGTTCATTTAGAAATCAATCAAATATTTCAACATAATCGAATCTGGTACACCAAAGGGGGAGGGAACCCACCCTCAACACTTACGGTAGCAATGATGATACCCGTACTCTCACCGAATACATCACAAACATATCGACTTCATGTTGCCCCTCAGCTACGGGAGCACCAGGGCAACTTTAAACTCCCTCCCGCTGGTCACTTTTCTCGGGTCCATTAAGGTATGGAGTTGTGTGTAGTTATTCAGGCGCAGTAATGTCATTTGTCTTTAAATCCTTCCCCATTAATCTCCTCTCAAACTTTTGTCCAACCGTTTCTAAAGAAGCACTCTAACCAAACCAGCTGTTTTACGTGCTATTGAAAAAGAGCCACTTAAGGATTCTGTAATCAGACGTAATGCTTCTGCGACACTTTATATCAGGTCACTAAGACAACACGACTTGTGCATTTAGACTTGAGAACATGCAGCACAATGAAATGGCCAACATAACGCATCATGTGAAGATAATTCATATTATGTGTTAGTAGTGTAGAGTTATGTTTTATTATGTTTAGTGTTACATTTGTTCATGTAGTAATGTATGTTCACATACCTAAAAAGCTCCAGTTCACGGTAGCTGTCATTTCAAATGACAGATAAGTACTTTACAGATTGTATATACTCTTATAAATATTTTATAGAAGATAGCTGGTAAATTTGACGATTTGGAATGATTGTGTGAAGCTCGGAATGGGTAACATACTTTTTTTTACCTACCTCTATAAAGTAGCTTGGTCAAATACAGTGTAGTTATAGTCAATGAATCGAAAGATTTTGATTCAATATTTTAAATTAAATATTGTGAAGTGTGGATCGAATTGAATTTAAGTTGATTTATTTAAGTGATGACCAGCGGGAACCAATACCCTGTAATGGATCACTGTCATCACAGAGGTCTTGTGTGTAGCGTGGAATAGGATTGAGTCGAAACAACGTTTGCTAATAAAAATAAGTTAATACAGAACCGATGTGTTTCAAGGGGGCAAAAATACATGTATTACGGAGGTGAAGTCACGAAGCAGGATTAAAAATACATTGTTGATTTCGAAATAACGGTAATTAAAAAAGTTGTAAATGAACTAGACGTCAGGTCAGCGCAGCTGAGTAAACACTCTAGCTATGGGTGGAATGTCTTCCAGGTAACAGTCTCGATATTGACAAGCTCTGAGAGTCCAACAGCACACAAGTCTTAGGTGTAGTAAATGCACCGATTGTAGTTAAGACTTGTTAAGAATGGAGTGTCTGTTTTCAACGAAACAATGAAACCATTTAAATTCTCTCGAGGAAATGAATTCTAAATTATATTTTTCTCAAGTAAATGACGGATACCATTTCATGACGGTTAAAAGATGCAGTTCACTCGAATTTCAATGCCTCCATTCGAATACACCCCTTGACTAACACCATAATTGACAAAGTTGGTATTATTATGAGTTACATTTGATTATTTTATCAAGATTGATAATTGACTCACTAATTGTATTTGATTTACCGCGTATTTTGACACACAGAGGTAAAAATTATTTGCTATAAATCAGACTCTAATAAGACAATGGAAACTTCCGAAAAATTCAGAAGAATACTTATGGAAACTGCAGTACTTTCTGAAATTTCACATGAGTTTTATGTTTCATTTTAATCAGGATGGATAGGGAATGTTGTAAGCCAAGGCTTACCTCAAACACTCTCACGACATTAAATATTTATCGATTTAACACGGTATAAGGTTAGAGTATCCGGTGTTTAAAAACGGATTAGTGGAAAGAGGGTTTTCCCACGACGGATAACAGTAGATGTCGAGTAGATGGCCGACCTTAAATTAGAAATGTCCACTAACTATTCTTATAATAGACTTGCTTTGATCAAGTGACAGATAGCACGCTATGTTAAATGGACCAACTCTATATCCTTCACTTCAATACTGAATAGCCCCAGACGTATTCATTACGGGCATTCTCCACAATACTTCAATTTATGCGTGACCGTCAATGGCGATTTCGCTGCCAGAGAGTCTTAACTACGTAAGTATAGCGCACAACTGTATGATTTAAATACTTAAAAGGCGAATTTTACAAAGTATACGCCTTTGAATGTTTTTAAAATAAATAGTATATTTCCCTTTTGCCCATTTCTAACTAAGCCATATAAATATACGAATGGATTTCACAGTTGTCCTTAAATTTCCTATTGCCAAGCACGATACAGTCATGTGACACTACGTGCGTCAATAGAAAATGACCAGCTCCAATAGTAAATTCATATTGGGTAACCGTGGATTAAATGAATACTGATAGTCTATACTATTAAGATGACCAATAGTTTTAGCGTTAAATGCGTTTGTTTCGTATCGGATACATGTACATGTGTAAGCTAGCTTTAGACCAATACTGGACCTTCGTGTAATAACCCATTTTCTGATCGATATAATGCGGTGACAGCTAATTCATTCAATAAACTGGTAATAAGCGAATAAAAGGACTCCCATATCATGAGTAGCAGCGAAGGATGAAAAGGATTCAGCACCCCAATAAAAATGCCCACTAGATGTTCTTTGTAATCAACTCAGTGTGATAGAATGATACCAAACACGCCATGCTAAGCGGTATGTCGTTCATGCAAGGGGAAATCGCGAGTTGAAACGAGATTTGCATGATAAAGTATTTAAGCGTGGTCATCTGTCAGTCAAATCTAATACATTGAAATTCCCGTACCTCGCGATGCTTTTGTTCATCTTATATGGTGCCGAAGACTAGTGGGATTGGTGCTGGTAGATTGGAGTTAAGTTTATTCGATCAGTTTGCTAAAAGACTAAGATCTAATCTTTCTGATCATTATGTAAAAAGATGATTCATTGATTCCTTAGTAGTTAACGTCGTGTTTAACGATATTTCACTTATATGAGGGCGGTGTATTCCAACGATAATTGACACTAGCACAACCATGATGTGAAGTGTTTCCATAATGTTGGGACAATAATCTCCCTCAAGGGCTAAGTAAACACAGCTTTGGTAATCTTCAAACAAATTGCCCTTAGCCAGAGGGCGTAAATAGAATGACCAATGATCAATAAGTATATACATTTTATATTGTGATGTCGTTTTATTGTTATATTAAAATAGATTATTAATGGAAATGTATATTCTAATGTTTGCTAAAGTAAGTACATAAACAAGCATACAAATAAAATTCCGTGTTACCATTATCAGTAAAAATAACTGATATGTTTTCGACTTCGATAAATGAATAATCGATGTTCATCATTTCAACAAAATTAATAGCTTGTCTCAGTTTTATTTTTTGCGTGGGTTTTCATGAACTATTGAATGAATAAATGAATTATGGATATCGATTAACAAATGACTGCATGGTATCGATACTTCTGGATTATAAGGCTGTGGTCGGCTTTACTTAAAGACGCTTCTACGTGAAAGATGATGATACAACTTGACGCGCATCAGAGTAAATATTGTGTCCCACTTTCCACCAAGCAATAGTCCCACCGTGCATATTATCGACAGAAAGCGTTTAAACGTCTTATTTTATTTTATGACACTTAACGTGTATTCGAGCATTTCGTGCAAAACAATCTGACATGACGTATAACATAGTATGGATGTGAATCGATCGATTATGCTAACCGAATGGCAACATTGTTACTTCTATCAAATGGAAGTCTAGACAAATATACGTATAGATGTGACACTCTTTGACGGCAATAATAATAACGTCTCCTTAGTCAGTAAAGGCTTCTTGACGTTTGGACAGTCACAAATGACAGTAGTACATTGAAGTTTGAAGACGTCGGCTGGATCAATATCTGTGAAAAGTATATTCAATATCGACACCAAAGTAAACACACAGCAGAAGACTAATTTCCGGGTTTTGTGTGAATGTTCTCAGATAGCTGTATCTTTAAAGTATAGAGGAAATTGAAGTGGGGTGTTGACTGTACAAACAGACCGTCTTCTCCATTACCTAATGTCGATCTGATGTTAGGCGTTATTGGATATCGTGCACCTTTAGCTTATATCTAAGCGAACATTCATCGATCTTAATGGTCTCAAATGGGGATAAGACATTCTATTGGCTCGTTCTGTCTTATGGTGAGTTGGGCGACACGAACAAGAAGCCGAATAGATGCATACGATGAGTTTTAAAGCAACGATCAGGACAGTTAAGAAGCATTTATTGAATGTTATCTATTTTGTTTGAAGTACATATATATGGATCAAAGTATGTCTTGTCCCTCAGTATTTACACCATCGCTCAGGTGGCTTTGGGGAAGGATCAAGGGACAGCAGATTAACGTTATCACGGCAATTCCTGCAGTGTTGAAGATAGAGCTTAAAGTATATGTCTGATTTGTAAAGAGCAAGTGACATTTTAAAATACCAATAGCCACAAAGTAAACTATAGCAGATTCATAAAAAGAAAAAATAACAGCAATACAGCATTTTGCTTATTAAGTAGAAACAGTATAAGTAGAAATATTTATATATATTTATTACAGTTTCACAATTCATCTAGTACAAACCAGGGAGCCTTTAAGTGTATAACGTGATTTGTCACATACTTCTAACGTGTAAATACAATACACTGATTGGCTATGTTTATATGTCTGATATATGGTTAACAGAAGTTGGAACATGCACTCAGTTCTGTTTGTTTATTTGATTGGGGTTTAACGTCGTACTCAAGGGTATTTCACTTATATGACGACGGATTTTCCACTTCACATTGCTCCTT
>JAQQZZ010036665.1:0-10540 GCA_030265115.1 Mopalia vespertina | reverse complement strand
TAACAAGAATCATTTTGACAGACACCAAACAAATGTGTTTGCTATGTTAAGGTGCATTCTCACCGTAGGAATGCCTCAACACATTTTACTTCCGGGTCGTAAAAATATATGAAAACTCAATATGCACCAACAGATTGGCAGCCAAAGAGATGATTCATCGAGTTTACATGTAATTAATAGACAGCCCTATGTCAGTGAAATTAAATGTATACCATTTAGCAGTATACATGTGTAATGGATGTAATTAAGAACTCCGATAATATCAGCAAAGTTTCAAAACTACCTACCCAGAGTAACTATTGACTATACATACCCTCGTGTTAGATCAAGGACAATATCAGCAGGGGAATCAGCTGGTTCAAGTTTAACCAACACGGAACACATGTACCCATCCATTTGACACGCAATTATCTCGTTACGACCAGCATCTGTGATATACAGCAAGGTGGAGGACCAATCCACAGCCAAACCATGCGGCTTCTCCAGACCTGAAAAGGGAGACAAATCAGATATACACTTAAAGAACAATTGCTTTTATTTAGAATCACATTACAACTTTAGACACGTGTCAAGTTCCATTGGAAAGGAACATTAAAATGGTAAGGGGGGATGGGTGAAAACATCAAAAATCTATACCCATTGGAACAGCCATCCAGGACACAGAACTGGAATAATATGAAGTTTGTTCGTGTTTAGAGTTTAATATCCTACTCAGGGGTTTTTCACTTATGATAGATTCTGCACTTTATACTGTGTCTAACTTAATTACCTTTGACAACGGAGAAGAAGCCATGTAAAAACCAAGCCCAAATCAAGTTTCCCTCACTCATCTCCAGACAAAAGTTTCCCTCACTAACTTCCCAAAAACGTTTATAACTCCAAGACAAAAAAAAAGAGATTTTGCCCAGTAAATTTCAGAAAGGTGTATCTCACTTGTGTCCAGAAAATGGTGCCCACTTAATCCATAAATCACTGTTGCCCACACACAGCCTTTGCTTCCACAAACAGCCTTTGCTTCCACAAACAGCCTTTGCTTCCACAAACAGCCTTTACTTCCAAAAACATGTTGCCCACACTGAACAAGGGTTACATACATACCTTCTGAGATGACTGGAATCCTGTGACTTGTATGGTTTTCGTCCAGGTAAATAGAATAAATAGCTGCATCTATTTGGTCCGCCCAGAAAACAGTACCAGACATGCCTGCATGGTCATAAGCTGGAAACATTATTGGACAATTCATTACCTGTTGAACACCATTACTATTTAAAGAACCTTACTTTAATCTGGTGTTTCTGGTATACAGGTGGCCGAGACTAATGTTAAAAGACTGTTACAACTTGTTAATATTTCACAGGATGAGAAGCCCACTGGTAGTGTCTCTTTCCAGACAGTTCAGCTTCGTAGAGGTTTTATAATAACTAATCTGGAATTCTTGAAACCTAAGGCACCTGTTCGGACAGCTTTTCTGTAAGATTTTCAAAAGCGTTTTTTTTTTTTTACATAACAGTAAATATTGGACACAAACTACACTCATATCAGAGATAATAAAATTCGAATAATAAGGGATAGTTAAAGACCCAATTCTGTGCATTGGATAAGAGAACTTGGTAATGCTTTCCAAAATCTACAGCCATTACTGGTCAGGCGGAGTATACATCGCCGCTTATAATGACTAAGTATCAACAATGTAATAAATATGTTGAGGGCAATAACATTATAGCGTTACACAGCATAAACATTTTTCTAGTACATATGGTCATCAAAATATCACAGAATCAGTTCTATTACATTTCACAGCTCCACCTAGATAAATAATTCTACTATAGACAGTCACTTCTTTAATTGCTAAGGTTAAATTTCTGTTTACAAAGGTAAGGACTAGATAAATAATTCTACTATAGACAGTCACTTCTTTAATTGCTAAGGTTAAATTTCTGTTTACAAAGGTAAGGAAAGGATGCAGAGAATTAAGGGAATACTGTGCCAGTCTCTCTAATCTTTAAAAAATAAAGTAGATATAAGTCAAATGGTAAATGTGTGTAAGAGCATGGTATACCACGGTTTTTGATTGGGGTTTTACGTCGTACTAAAGGGTATTTCACTTATATGACAACGTGTCAGCCCAATGGATGAAGGAAACCACCCTCGACACCACTGGCAACAAACAAAGACAAGACGGAACAAATACAGGACAAAAACAGGACGCAATACAGACACCACAAACAGATCGGCTTCTTGTTCCCATTTAGCTCTGAGAGCACCAAGGCAACATGAAGCTCCCTCCAACCACCCGCATTTCACTTATATGATGAAAGATTGTTCTTACAATACTCAGTCATACTTAAATTAATGGAAACACAAGAGGAACCTTGTACAACTGGGATACTCCAACCTGTATACTGGTACATCAAAGGAGGATCAGTAGTCTGATACGCTAAACAGTGAAGCACAACCTCTACTTGCAATCAATTTATTTATTATTTAAATAATTGTGTGAGGTAAAACATCATCTTTCCTGATTGATTGATTGATATTGATCGAATGGTCATTTTTTTTATGAAATAAATACTAAACTGGAGCCATCACTGAATAATTGTTTCGGTACTGGCTCCTTTTACTGTCCAGCATTCATACTCTTTTTTTTAAATATCAGTTTTAAAGATGAACTAGCTAATAGCAGAACAGACACAACTGTCTTGAAGGACACAGATCTGACTCACACATGTTAGGACCTTCCTTAACATTCCAGGAAACGGTGTTTCCAGGAGAGGTAACAATCTTATTAAAAAACACAAAATAACAACTATTTCTAATCTCTTTGCCTGCTATTAATCCAGACAAAAACACAAGGGACTTGGGTACACATAGCAATAAAGCATGATGTTTTCCACTGAGGAGTTATCATTACAAACACATGTGAATCATTGAGTGTGGTTATATATAGATAGAAACATTGGCACATTGCCCCAAAGTTTAGGCTGGGCTGTACTAACCTTGACCTGATGTGGATCTACTCCATATGTATCCAGAGAGGAAGCTTTCTTTAAAAAGTTACATTCAGCTTCAGACGGGACCTGCCCACTGTCAGAGAAAGAAAATTACAAATATCATAACAGCCTGTAGCTTTCAGAAAAAATCCTTGGTGCTTGCTTATGCCATTGTCCTTACTTTCAATTTACTCTTTATGTCTAAAGTTCCTGAATTTGTAATGTGGGATAAAATTGCGTATTTTATTTGCTTATTTGTTTGTGGTTTTATGTCATACTTCTGTTCATTTTGTTCATATGGCAGTGTGCCAGACCAATGGCTGAAGAAGCCCAACCCTGTTTTTCAGGAAACAAATTATGGCAAGATATAACACAAACATGGGTACATTATATGTACATGGCGTATTAAGTTAAGCATAGTGTTCCAACATACAGTATTAGAAGACAATTGTATATTGGCACCATGTTCTCCTAAGCTCATAGAGGACCGGGGTACCATGAAGCACCATCTATCCACTGTTCTTACATGTACTTATATTCACAAGTTAATTTTCTATCCAATTAAGAGACTGAGAAGCTGACAATCTAGACTGAGAAAAAACAACAGCATGCAAGGCTGAGGATGGCATTCGAACGTGAGAGCATTTCCAGATTCAGAATATATGGCATACGGTTGAGGATTGCATTTTGAGAGGATGCCAATTTGACACTTCAATAGTAAGTCGAGGCTGAGAAGACAGCATTCGAGGCTGAGAAGATAGCATTTGAGGTTGAGAAGATAGCATTTGAGGTTGGGAAGATAGCATTCGAGATACATGTAGCAATGGAGCTGAGAAGACAGCGTTGGAGGCCGCAAAGACACAATTTCAGGCCAAGAAGACACGATTCGAAGCCGAGAAGACACGATTTAAGGCCAAGAAGGGGGTTTTTGAGGTTTAGGGGTTCGATGTACGCATGTTAATGTATCTAGATCTGTCAAACTTAAAAGCACCAGAAGTGTATGTATTGAAGAATAAACCAAGAAAATTTACATAGCTGGTATCCAGATATTTAATGTGTTAGATAAGCCCAAAGTGTGTAACTCTATATACTCTGTAACACTTCGAATGTTTGCTCTACTCCTGGGCTAAATATGTCATAATAATAAGAATAATTCAGTACTTACACAAGTGTTTGATGTAATTCTGCAATCTTTTCCTCCATTTTCGTGTTTTGTTTGGGTAACATTTTGAATTCGGTGACATAACCAGGTAAATGATCGACAGGATCATAGTCTCCAACCTCAGCTGAAATTAGAATAATATCACATCGTTTAGTAAGGAAAAACAATTTACATAAATTGCAGTTATGAGAGTTCTTTAATAAATATTTGTAATGAATTACACTAGCTTGTTTGTTATGTTTGATTGGAGTTTAATTCCGTACTTAAGGTTATTTAAATTATATGACGGTGTGCCAGCCTAACCACCCTAGACAACAGCGGCAACAAACAACAATGAGACAGGACAATAACAGGCCATAACACAAAGACATCCCAAACAGATCAGCTTCATACTGACCCTTACAGATCCAGGACAAGAAGAAGTTTCTTCCTGACCATTACACCAGCAATTAAAACAAAAGAAGGGAAATATTTTCTCACAATAGCCGTGTTAAGTCATTTAAGACTAAGGACAGGATATGGAAGACAGAAATGAAAAACAAATACAAACAAAATGGTGTTTGATCTGGTATTGACATATATATGTGCATGTATGTAGATTTTAGTTTTGTAAGGTAAAGACAGGGTCAAGGGTTAAAATTGTCTCAATCAACACCTTGAAATTGGGCTATAAGTGGTTGAAACATCCTACATCAATTTAGTCAGTCAGGTCTGATCGATTGATTGCTGTTTAACGAAATACTCAAAGTTTGTTTGTTTGTTTGATTAGGGTTTAATGTCGTACTAAGGGTATTTCACTTATATGATGATGGATTGGCCACTCCACACTGTTCCTTGCTTAATTACCGTGGAAAACATGGAGGAAATCTCGTAAATACCACTGCTGCGATTGCCGGAGCCACATAATGTGGCTCCCTCATATACCTGATTGTCGATAGGCGGACTCGATCTCATGAACCGTACATCAAAGTAGGATTAGTAAGCACACTGGCTAACCACTAAGCCATGGTTGCGGGCTGAAATACTCCAGGATATTTTAACTTGATAACAATGTAGTTCTAAAATGAAACAGCCACATTAACACAACCATAAAATTGAAAAAGTTTTGTTCTGTTGTAAACTTAATGTTCATACACTGCTAAGTTCACCAAGCATAACTACACTTGACACATACTGCCCTTATAGCTTTATTGTCTGTTAATGAAAGGTGTATAAATTATGTGGGCAGACACCAAGGTGGGTGTTGACATGTCTGATAAACAATTTACTAACAATAGTTTCTTCTGCCTCCTTCTTAATTACATTTGACTGTTTCAGCAATGTGCTAACAGTCAACAATCTATGTAGTTTCATCAGCTATGCCTTCAACCTGTGAACCATCTGCACAATAGGTTGTTGTGGTAGGGATCATTTAGTCAAAACATTGCTGATTAATTGACCAGAATAACTGCACAGCTTTGAAACATCCAGTATCTTATCATTGGGCTTGGAGTTGTAATAATTTAAATCCATTTCCGTATTATCACTGCCAGAGCTGTAAATCTTTGCAAGCTGGTATGACTGTTTTGATTGTTTGTTTGATTGAAATTTAATGTCATACTCAAGAGAATTTCACTAATATGCTGAAAGATTGTCCATTTTTCACTTGGCCTAACTTTAAAACGTTGCCATGATAATGTCTGAACGATCTGGACTTCACTTCCTGGTTTGGTCATTCCTTCCCTCCTAACACTGAAGCGTTCGATTGTTATCGTGGAATCTCATATAAACAAACGTGAGTTTCATCACGTGCAATTGAAGCCAAAATGGCATTTTGTTGAGCTGTATTTTGTATTAATTATGTTAGTATTCAATGACAATATATGTTCCTCAGTTGGATATTTGTTTTGAGTTGGTGGTTGGACCGATTAAACAGGCAAACAAGAATAAACTTCATAAAAATTAACCCTGCGATGGCCGATGTCATCTTTTGTGACTCTTAACTGTGAGCGGTACATCGAAGGATTTTGTTTGTTTGTTTGATTGGGGATTAACGTCGTACTCAAGGGTATTTCACTTATAGGACGACGGGCTGTCCACTTCACACTGTTCCCTGCCTTATTACGGTGGAAAACTGAGAGGAAACCTCGAATTGCCGGAGCCACATCTTGTGACTCACTCATATACCTGAGGGTCGACAGACGGACTACATCGAAGGAAGATCAGTAGTCTGGCATGCTTAACACTCAATGACTTCCATACTGTGCTGTAGAGATATATTGTATTTAGTTGCCCAAAATAACTTTGGTTGGCACTGGGCAATTGATAAACAGTGATTGTATGAATGCAACATGTTTTCATTGTTTCCATTTTTCACATATTACACTTTAACTCCAACTTAAGTTAAACAAGATGCACACATAAAAATATTCCCTCTGTGTAGCAGCCTGTTTTTAATTCATTTTCGAAACACCCATGTTCAAAATGTAGTAAAATTTTATCAATTTATATTCAAATATTTATATTTGTTTTCTTCAATATCTCAATTTAAGAAATTGAAAATAAAAAAAAATCAATCAAAATTGTAAATGTTTAACAGTTATCATATACTTAAGTCAGACCGACAATAAAAATAATGGAGAGTTGGTTGAAACATTTTCTTGTTGACAAATTAAAACAAATGCAGTTCTGTAACAGTCAGAATCTTGTCTCCAGACATTGAAATGAAAAATCAGACATGGAATCAGTGAATTCCCTGGGGATAAGCTTATTACAGAAAAAGTTCCATCAAGACTTTATCTTGAAGACTGAATGAGATAATGTAGTCCAGATTTAATGTCTTTCTCTTAATCAAATCAGACTGACTTAAAATCAATAAATGGCTGGATAGAAAATCATTTTCAAACACTGATAACCAATCCGAGTCCGTAAAATAACTGTGGACATAGGAACCATGCAGATCTATAGAAATATAATGAGAAAGTGTGGCAGTATTTTGGCCTTTTTTTAGACGAAATTCTAAAATGGTTAAGGAAGGGCTTTGGTTTCTACCCTTGTGATATTTTGAGAACAAGCATATATTTCAGCTGTATGTGGAGCCTCAGACCAGCTAAACCTAGATATCTGTTGAATAAATGATAAAACCCCATCGGTTGGAGGGTGTCACAATGTAGCTCATTTCCCAACTAGTTAAGGCACCTAATCAATGTCCTTTTGTTGTTGTGTTATTTAATTTCCACATAACCATTCTCAGTGTTCCTCAGTTAAGTCTGGCAATATTGAAGTCATATTTGAAACACAGTCAGCAGAAACAAATTTAAAATGGATTTCATGGAGTGTTACACATTTTATTTGAATAAAATTACTAGATGAGCATTAAAACAAATTCTCACTTCCTGGAAATAATATTCAAATTGAAAAACATGTGAACTTCAAACGATCCCCCCTTACTGCTATGTATAGAGCCTCACCCCTGTATTCCTACTAAATAAATTAGTAATGAGTTCTAAAATTGATTCTTCCTCAGAGCTTGGTAGGGAGCCTCACCCTTCTCACCCATCATTGGGTCCAATCAATACCTTTCTCCACTCCATTTATTTATAGGTTGTCAGGGAAAATCTTGATGAATGAAGAGAGTAAAATGTGTGCATCACCAAGCAAGTTAAATTGCTCAGTTTGCAAGGAAGGGACTTTGATGGTAGACACTGATAATTTACCACACATGCTAATCCAAGTGCCCCAGGCTATATGCATCTCTCTGACCGACAGGGACTGTTTAATGTTAATAGACAATAGAAGACAAGGCTGTATTGGAAATCCGACTGAATGTTCTATACAAGGTTAGCTAACATTATAAACATCCCATAGGTAAAGGCCGGGTGACTGAGTGGTCTAGGTGGCTGGTATTTACTGCTGGTGATTCGGAGCCTAACTATGAGAGCCATGGCTACGATTTCTGGGTGGTGTTCAACCTGCAAAATTTTATGAACTAGAAACAGTTCAAACTAAGAAAGTGTTATCCCAAAATCACAAAAATATCCCCTAGTTATCCAATAGAACATTCTTGGCATATTTGTATTCTATAATTGTGTTTATAGGAATGAACAACTCACTTCCATGTGCATATGGAAATAATGGTAAACAAACTGCTTATGAGTACACCTTTCAATTGCACTCATTGTAACAAAAATAAAAACTGATTAAACTCTATGGTGGCTGATTCCAAAAGCTGTTACTTCTGGTTAATACAATTGCAACAAAGTGCTTGTAAGATAAATGTGATGGTTTAAGCTGGACCTGACAAGGTTCCTGGTCAACAAGTTATGGTAGAATTCTACCAAAACCTAACATCTAATCCAGGCTATGATTTATGCAAGTCTGTAAACAACCATATACAGATGACACAGGGCAAGTCCAAATTGTCACACTTACATACATACACCGCAAGGCTATTTTGGAGGAAGATTTGAAAGATACAGATCATGATAGAACACTTATGAATCTGACATTAATGCTTTTGTAATAAAATGTACAGATTCATGCTACAAATGCTCAATTATCGTGCAAAAGAAAAAAACAACAAAGATTAACTCTTTGCAGCACAAAAACCATGGCAACACATTCCAATTGTAGCAGTCAGTGCTTTTATGTAAAGGACAGGCATCTCTTCTCAATGGTACAGGCTTATGGGAAATTCAAGACTACCTCAAGCAATATTCATTATGCCGATTAAAGTTTCCAGACCAGGCAGCTGCAGAGGTAAATGACCTTGTACATGTTATTGTGTTTCTAGACTATCTGGGCTTTAGACTTCCATCGATTTGACTGAGATGCTCATGGAGGGGTCAGCCTCCAGCCACTGCCAAAGGGACGATTGCTAATTTTATTCAAGGTTGCTGCCATAAATAGAACAAGGCTATCATGAATACACTGTGGATAGGAGACCACATTAAAAGACTAGTCATCAGTACCTTCCATCAGCTGACCAGTAACATTCAGATAACCTTTCACAGACAAAAGAGAGGATAATTGTTCACAGTGATACTGTTAAGAAAAAAAATAACGTCCTACCACGGGTCCTTAAGCATGAGAAGAATGATTACATTATTTGTACTTATCCCCAATTATTGTACACATAGCTTGTTTGTTTGACTGGGGATTTACACTGTATTATAGGTTAACTAGCTCATATCACTCCTACAAAGTGCAATGACATTCCAGCCCATTGAGTGAAGGAAATACAGACGAAACAGGACTACCCTCGAAGCACTGGCAACAAACACAGACAAAACAGGACTACCCTCAAAGCACTAGCAACAAACAGACAAAACAGCACTACCCTCAAAGCACTGGCAACACAGACAAAACAGGACTACCCTCAAAGCACTGGCAACAAACACAGACAAAACAGGACTACCCCCAAAGCCCTGGCAACAAACACAGACAAAACAGGACTAACCTCAAAGCACTGGCAACAAACAGACAAAACAGGACTACCCTCAAAGCACTGGCAACAAACACAGACAAAACAGGACTATCACAAAAGGTATTACAAAGACATCACAAACTGATCCTTTTCTCGGTGTGCATTAGCTCAGAGTACACCAGGAAAGCTGGAAGCAGCCTACCAACCAACCGCTGTATACATAGCATTCACTTAAATTTACATATTTATATAAATTACTGTTTTGCATCTTAATGCTGTTTTTGATTTAGGTCTTAATTTGGTGACAGCTTGCTTTGGCATTAAGTATTTCGGACAAGTCCTATTGGCTACTCTACCAAAACCCTAGCACACCTTTGTTTAACGTGAAGGATGAAGGAGTGAAGGATACCACCTTTGATGACATTGATAAGAAATGATGATAAGACAGGATAATCACAAGACACATTACAAATATATAACAAACAGATGAACTTCTTCCTGTCCCTTAGAACTTGTAAGCACCCAATCTGACAGTGTTTTACAATAAAACTCGGCTGGTGAAAAAATTAATTGATTGTCAATGACAAAAAATGCATATGAGGGGATAAATGATCAGTTGGATGTAAGTGAAACACAGGAAGTATACTGGAGTCTAGATTAATTTATTTGTCAGGAGGGTGTTTTGGGGGGGGGATAGCTATAGATTCTGGCTATAGCAACTCGGTCCACCAAGGGTAGTAATGTAGAGAAGCTCAGAATCAAACTCTTGGTTTACGAAGAAGCTCCTTCCAGCCTCCCACATACATTTAAGTAAATGTATCACACACCATAGATGAATATCACAGAAATGCTATATAACTGCCAGGCCTGTGCTGTAATTTTTTCCAGCATAACCTCAAAATCGGTCAGGTAATCTAACATTTGCATTTTCCCCTGGTTTGCTGATTTTTTAAATACATAAATGTGCCTTGGTGAAAAATAAAG
>JAQQZZ010036654.1:0-10540 GCA_030265115.1 Mopalia vespertina | reverse complement strand
TCCCCCCCCCCCCCCCCCCCCCAAGCCCCTTTCAGATAAATTTGGGGCTTAGTGGAAGCAAAAATGGCCGAAGGTACTTTTAGAAACATCTTACAACAAAGGGATAGTCTCCCTATAGTTATGGTTGAATGTTCCTAAAGTAGAACAACCGTTTCAGCCAAGATGTATATACAATTTACTGGCAGTTATCCACCATTCGGATACAAGTCCCACAAAGAGGTTTACATATCAAAGCTTCTTAGAATATTATTCTCTTTCTTTGTTTTTTTGGGAGTTTATCGGAAATTTATTGAATTTAAATCACGGTTTGTCAACTTAATGGGCGAATAAACAATAAAACAATCCAATGGGAAGACAGGCCTACAACTTTGTTTGATTGGGGTTCAACGCCGTATTCCATTAGATTTCGACCATATGACTACGTACCGCCCTCGAGATCACTGGCAACAAACTAAGAAAGGACAATCCAAGAACACACAATCAAACAAATCATAACCATTTGTTGGTTATATGTTAACCCGGAGAGCACCGTGGCAACAAGAGCTCCATATAAATCGACTTCGGTTCGCAAACATTCAAGGATCGGATTTGTTTGTTTGATTGAGGTTTAACGCCGTATACTTATTTCACATTACGGAAGTCGCCCACGTCGCCACTGGCAACAAAGAAAGACAAGACACGATAAATACAGGACAATTACAGGCGTAATACAAAGACATCACAGACAGATAGGCTTCATATTGCCCCTTAGATCTGAGAGCGCCAGGGACTACGATAGGAGCTACGAATCCAGGTCAAACTTACCGAGGGAGAACAGTTTTGATAATTAAAAAAATAGATTGTATCCGGAGGAGGAATGAATCGAATGAAATTTGGTTTATAACAAAGTGACGTGACTTACATATGTTTACAAATCGTTTGATTGGCATGATGTCAAACAAAACGCAAACGTTAAGACCTGTGTTACAGACCAAACGGTATTTAATTATTGTTGACATTTGTTGGTAGCCGAGTGGCTGTGCGAAAGCTCGACGAATCTGTCCCGCTGATCGATTGTTTGTTCGAGGTTTATCGTCGTACTCCAGGGTATTTCATTTATATGACGGGGATCTAAAAAAAAAAATAGAATTTTTCATTTAATCCGGCGATTATTCATTTTAACTAACCCCAAGTCTCTGTTCAACAGTTGTTGTTAAAACAGCTTTTTTAAACTGCGTGACTTTATTTTTTGACTGGTCTTTCACTCTGTCGCCGCCATTATGAAATATCGTAAGCTAGAGAATACCTGCATGCTGCTATTTATCTCGAGTTGAGATGTAGTGGAATTCATCCGGGATGTTAACGACTCCAAGTTCACTCAACAGCACCATTTACATGGCATTTTGACTTAATCATCGTAAAAGAATTAAGCAAAAAGCACACTTTTGATTGTAATATATCAAAGACGTCAGATATTTAATTAAACATTCTTCTGAAGATCCGTTCCCCCCTATTACTATCCTGTTCTAATCTGGTCAGCCGGCAGAACGAGCCAGCGAAATGATTGAGCTTCCGAAATTACGCCAAGGAAGTTGATAGCTTATTGATTGAGCACGATGAATCAGCGTTTAGGCCAACAGTTGTTATTTGGTTGACCTGATTTGGATAAAGCGACTTGTCCAGCTTAGAAAGTGTTGCTGAGGAACAGCTTATAGGAGACATCGCTGTGATCAGGATTTATATAACCCGGTAACCGTTGCCGGGAGATAACGAATGCAGTTATCCTATCGGTGTATATGTGCTAAACCCTATATATATGGCGTCTTTTTTCCGTACGCTAGGAAAAAGAACCAAGAAACGGAACTGGCTTAGATACCGAACCGACGGCATCAGAGGAAAACGGAAGAACAAATTCCTGGAATGAGTCTGAAAAAAGATAACATGGATGTTTGATACACTTTTATGAGGTTATGCCACTCATATGACGACACGCCAACCCATTGGATGGAGAATCGTAACCGATCACACCACTGGTACATATAAAGACAAGACTGTATGACAAAGACAATCAGAAGACGCAAAAACAAAGACGCGGCATATGACAGACACCTGGACCTGCACATAATCGACATCTTCGTGCCTTTTGGCTCCCGAGACTTCCAGGGAGCTAGCCATGCTACACGATGCTTCCTAACCGGTAGAAATAGCAGTACGCTACCATGGTTCGGCACTTTATCTTCCAATATACCAAAAATTGCATGGCCTTACCCTGACTTAAACCATCTCATTTTCTTTCTTGAACACTTTTGAGTTAGACAGACACATAAAATGACCACTCGACGTCCATTTTCATGTCAAAATCAATCATTTCTCAGAAGTACCACACTCACTTAAAAGTGTCTTCCGCGGTAATTAGGTCATGCGGATTCAACGTTATTTAGTATTCAGAGGCAGACCTTATTTCCCGAGTTTTGGTACAGCTGCACCTCGTATCTCTATATACTATATAAAATACGTATTCGCATCTACCAGGGAGCTTCCTCCAAACTGCGCGATATGTAGGGAATACACGTTTTCATAAAATGTTAACTTTTAGAACTCGTCAGACGAATTTAAGGTCCCCCCTCCTCAAAAAAGTACTTTTTTAACATATCAATTATACATCGTGGGCTCAAAGGCAAAAGTGTTTATGTCCGAAACCACGATTTGGATAAAAATGAGGTTGAGGTTTCCATTGGTCTTATAAAATCATAAAATTCAGAGGATTCTAGTTGCTGGTGGCATTGTCTACTTAAGAGTATCGCCAATTACTCATAACTTTAACAGAGGTAAAAAAAAAATGCGCCCAAAACGCAAATCATCATTTCTGCCTTTGAGCCCACGATATTTTCTGATGTGAAGGTCAACCTTACTGTAGTGGTGTCGAAATAGGCACCAAAAATTCTCCAGAATCGCTATGCACTTTTTAACCAAAAAGTTTTAAATCAAGAAGCCGCTTTAAGAGCGTAATATATGACCAAGATACAAAAGCGTTCTAAACGTAAGACTTTTGGTGGAATTCGCTCTATAGGTGCTTTTGTGGGGGTTCTAGATGCCCACTAAAGGAAGGTTCAGGTGCATATTTAAATGGCAAAACCACCGGACGGGTTCTTAAATTTGCACTTCCATAAACAGGTATAATTTGCAAATTTCATTTCAATGAGAATTTGGAGATGACTAAGGCACCACGGGTAAGCTATATCCAACAAAGTTATGCGTATACCATTCGTTGATATTGGTGTATTCAAAGGTTATGTTAGACATAGCCTTTATAAATAAGACCCACAGGTCATAGATGTGTAACATGTAGGTCGTATTTATAGGGTTATGTCTGACCGTAAGGGCTTAATTTCCCGTCGTAAGAAAATTCTTTCCAGGAACATCTACTTAGTACTTCTATTCGTTCGTATGTTGGACTGACTATATCCTTGGATTTATTTTCTAAACGTTAAACGTCAAGCTGAAGATTATTGCGCATAAAAGAGCGGCAGTAATGGAGGAAATGACAAGGATTCTGATAAGCCAAATTTTGGACACAGATTCGATTCAACTGAACATTGACATCGGGGAGAGCTGAAGAACTGGATCAACGATGATCGTGCTTGCTAAACGTTTCTTCAATACGAAGTTGGCCGAATAATTCTTATGGCCAACTGATTTAAAAAAAAAAAACCAGAAAAATTTGCCTTGGGAGTTGTCTAGACAGCGAGAAACCACAAGCGAAATGAAGAGTCAGAACAGGTGTCGACAAACTCCCCACAGCGCTAGTATTTTTGAAAAGAACACAATGTCGTCGCAGTCTTGCAAAAAGTAGGAAATGATTTGATTATGTAAGGTGACTATGAAATAATTTAGGTGTCGTTTAGAAAATGAATGTGTTATTTTCGCTTTTTGGGCATATCATTTCCTAAGTTTGAAAAAGATTATATTCATGTTCGTTATCCCACAGTAGCGAAAATCGGTTAATATTCATTTTCTAAACACAAAAATTATTCCATTGTTTTCAGTTTTAAAAGTTACGTCACTTCCCCTATCACACAGAGTGGATGTCCGATACCTGGAGTAAACCCAATTAGCCATTACCTTCAGTATTCTAGAATGCCCGATGGCCGAGCTGCCTGAGTGGTTTAGGTGCCTCATTGTTAGGGAAAGGACCGGTCTCGGTTTGCAGGATTTGTAACCCAGAAACACTGCTTAGGACAATAAGCCGTATTAGTATGTAAGGACTTGAAACAATAAATTTATACCTAAACCTGGGGTTACAATATTCCTATACTGTATATTATTGTAATCCCAGCTTAAACTTTGACAAATATATATAAGGATGAACGAGAGATGCTATCTGAAAAATGCTACTCATCAAAATCCGTTTTCAATCAACAATATCCACTTCCTCCATAACGGAGGGTCAGAAATCAAGAAGAGGGCGTCTCAAATCACCATTTTTACAGAAACAGGGGGTCTCATTTTACTGTTCCCCCATCTTTGCAATGATAAATTTATTTGATACGAAGTGACTGAAATGGCTTCTTCGGTGTCTCAAAGAGACAGACACCCCCCTCAGGCTAACACTATGCTGTGTGCGGACAATAAGCGCTGGGACTGGAAGCACCACCTGACACAGCACTTACAAAATCCAGGACAAACAGGTCACAGACAAAACAATCAGTAACTATAAAGGATGAGCCTAACTTACGTTAGACCCTCTATTTTTTTTCTATTTTTAAAAAATATGAAAAGACAAATCAAGACAAGATTTTGAAGTTAATAATTATATTATTATTATTATCATAATTACAAATGAGTGAGGTACAAGAGACAAGAGGGTAAACAACATATAACATCTAATATAATGGACAGTTAAAGACCCGATGGAACACATTGACCTTCGGGTCAGAGAGGTGTGAGCCAATCAGACAATACTTTTCGCCAAACAACTTCTAAAAATAGAATTGTCCAGATTGTGTCATTTTAATTTAATCCAAGAACACCTCTGGAAGACATTATCGTACAGTTAGGACAAAGGTAGAGTCTTGTATATAAATATTCCAACAGGTAAAACGAAAAGCACAATCCTTATTACACAAAAAAAAGAAGGTATTTTCTTTTTTCGAAAAAAAATCAAAAAAAAAAATCAATCTTTTGAAAATATTTACATAAATAAAACCAAAGATTGAAGAACCTGAAAGGCTTTTTTCGGTTTAATTGTAAATTTGCAATTTTAGGAACAATATTAGCACTTGTGATATCCCCAACAGAAAAAAAAAAATGCAAATAATGGATTGTGTTTTCATTTTAACTGCGGTGGAACTAGCTTTATAATTTTGGTGTTCAGTCTGCCTCAGTTCCATGCATCTCTCCACCCAGAAGGGCAACAGTCCCAATAGGGCAAGGTATTGGCACATGCAGTGATCATAATTAAACAGTTCATAAATACTCCTATTCCATATTGATAGATGAACCATCTTTTCACATAAAGACAAGACTACTCGTACAACTGTTTCCTAAATGCTCCAAGCAGATTGACTTTCCTACCTAAGATCTAAAAGGTCTATGCTAAGGGGACAATTCTTAAAATTCTTTGTACAATAGTCAATTCTCTGGAAGCCTGATTCAGATTTCCAAAAACAAAAAAACATTTAAAAAACTGATCAAACTCATGATTTGTGAAAAAAAAAAAAAATAAACCAGTTGGTTAAAAAAATCTTGAATTCATGATTTTTCAAACGAAGCTGGGTTCTGACAATTCTTTGCACCTAATTTTGTTTACAAGTAGGACTTGAATAATTTTTATGAATAAAAAGGTTTGTGGTTTGAAAAATCACAAATCATTATCTAAGAGAAATAATGGGGTCACCTCTATGGGGTTCATTATTACCATTATGAAGTTGTATATAGTATATCAAAAAGATCTACAAAATAGGAACTTTATAATGTCAAGTACTTAAAAGTTAGTAAAGTGAGAAATTGTAAATTTCAGATACCTTGAATTGGCAGTTCATTTCATAATATCAGGGGCAAAATATTGTGACATTTGGGTTTTAAAAATTTATTTTAAAGTCATGCCAAAAATTAAAAAAAAACATATTTAAAAAAAAAACACAAATAAAAACTGTACCCGGGTGTTCAGATTTAGACTAATAAGGCTTAATAATCTGATCTTAACATTTTGGGTATCATAGAAATATACACACACACGTCATAATAACCAAGAAACCAACATTTCTGATACCGTTTCACAATTTTGATGATGGAATTTAAAATATAATCTTAAACAAACAAGACCAAAAATAACCAAAAAAAAAAAAACTTCTTTAAAAAAAAAAAAAAAGCTATAATAAGAGAATATGTTCATCAAGTTTTGAACAATGTAAATTATGCTTCGAAGATAAAGTCTCCACTTGTAAATAATACACACAAATAGGTAGGGTCTGTATTCGCATGCACCAAATATTAGCCATTTTGGCAACGGTTTGTCAAACACACATATATCAAAGCTTGGGACTGCCTAATCTTCCAAGATGAGAAATATAAAATCAGAGCTCACATGTATCTTAGTGATCAATGCCGTTCTAATCTTCCAAGATGAGAAGAATAAAATCCGGCAGAATCATATCTACATATCTTTTTTAATCTTCTAACTTTCCGAGATGACAGGAACTAAATCCAGCACAAACGTAACCACAGATCTGTACCTATCTTTAACACACGTCAAAGGAAAACATTTTTTCGTAACTATCAGCACAGTTACCAATACCTATAGCTTTCTACCTGTGCCGGTTTGCATAGCTTCCAAATGTGCGACATTCATCTATTCCAAAGTTTTAACATTAAACATGATTTCTTTACATGATGAAAAAAGGAACAGTTTTTCCTTGATTTAGCACAAGTTTAATGATAATCTCCTGTTGCATGGGTTACTCTAGATTATCAGAAAATCTGGAACAGCTAGAAAGACCTTGTAATCGTTCAGCTCAGTTAACACAATACTATAGCAGTCCCATGAAACTCAGTTGCCCGAATTCCAAATTGAAAATCCCATACTTGAAGAAGCATAGAAAGTAAATAAAACATAGTAGGAAGGTTGTCATGAACACAGCTTCCAAGTAAATCCCTTGAAACTGCATTCCTGATACATGCACAGTTAGAATGTCTGTCCATATACAGAGCCATGATCTTTCAGTAGCAGTTAATTTGAAAATCTCCCCATTTAAATAGCTAATCCTTTAACAAGCCTTATGGAGGCACATATGGAGGTGGATTTCTGTAGGCCGGTTGTACATGGGGCCTAGGTTGTTTATTTTCACTGGACGCAGTTACTGGTGGAGGTGGTCTATATAGAGGGGATGTCACATCGTTTTCTTCCATTTCATCTTCGTCCTGATCAGCAGCGACTTGGTCTTTATGGTTAGGTGGAGGGGTGGAGCCTGGACTCTCGCTGGATGTGCGGCGGTAACCCGGTGGAGGATTGGGTGGTTTTTCTTCCTCCATTATAAGGGGTTTTGCCGAGTCTGATGGCTTATCTTCCAATTCATCGGCAAATATCACAGGTATTCCTTTGTTCACAAATGTGTGGTGATCCTGCATATCCATCTTGCCCTTTCGTTTCTTCCTGTAAAGGACACAAGCGATGATTAGAGCAATGAACAGAATAACGATGATGACAACTGCTGGCACAACGGTAGTAATCCAAATGTTATCCTCATCTTCTGGAGTTTCCTTTTCCTTCGATTCATCCATATCATCATCATCATCGTCATCATCAGGCTTTGGCTCGCTTGCTGGAGTTACCATATCGTAAGGAGGAGTTGGTTTTGGTTTGGCAGTGTCATCATAGTTCCTCAGTGCCTCTTCAAAGTCTACATTCTCACAACTTCCAGCAGGCACGGCAGCAACTTTGTTAATCGTGTACGGTTCCATGCTTTTCTTGGCCTCCTCCGTCAGGGTCATGTTCTTTGTAAACACTTTACTCATCAGCTCAACAATATCTCCTACAGGGCAATCACCAGTTGGTACTGTATTATTTGTCCAGGCAAATATCACTGATCCACGTTCTATTTTTGTGATGGTCATTTTCTTTGAATTTTTGTCACCATACAAACGAGCAATTTTGTTTGAAAGTTCTATTCTGTTTTTCGGATCAGACATAAACTCATCATAGTCAACATCGATTGTGAGAGCAAACTCGTGGCTAACTTTGCTGTCGCTGGGCTCTACTACCAGGACGTGGATTCGGAATTCTTGTTTTGCAACGGCACCTTTGCTATCTATGACAATTGCCTGGAGGTCATAATTTTTCCCCATATCTTCCTTCATAGGTAATCCAACAAGAAGCTGTTTTTCTGCATTAAAAGTCAACCAATTGATATTGTGGACAACATCAACAACCAGATTCCTTGTATTTCCGTCTTCACAATCATAGAACGCTTTTTCAGGAATTTTAAAACGAACGAGTACCCCAGCACTAACAATCATGTTTTCAATCTTTTCCCAGACTTCAGGATGTCTGTCGTTGCCATCTTGGGGACAGTCATAAGGCCCTTCAGGTATCACCTTTGGAGGCATGGTGGGTTTGGCAGTTCTTCTTGGAGGTTCTGGAGTTCTCGTCGTTGTGACAGTCGGAGGAACTCGTGTGGCTTCTGTTGGGCGACTTTCGGCGCCAGTAGTTGGATCCTTGGTCATTTCTGTTCTAGATGTGGGTAGTACTTCAGTTTCCTTGGTCATTTCTGAATCTGGCATTGACATAGATGGTTCAAGAACTTGTGACCGTGTCATTTCAGGCTTGTCTGTGTACGAGAATACTGGAACAATCTCTTCATCAACTTCCTTGGTAGCTTCCATCTCCACCACCTTGGTAGGCGTGATTTCATCCCCGGGAACAATTTTAGGTGGCATTTCCATTGTGGTTGTTGACGTTGTTACGTGTGGTGGTTGACTCGGTGTAGGCTGAATCTCACTGAATGTTGGAGAAACCATACTGGGAACAGAACGGGTCATATCTGGGTCAACAGGCATTCCTCTGTCTGTAGAGGTGACCGTCCCTGCTGGTAGTCTGGAAGGCGGAGCCATGGTTATCCCTGGCGTTGCAGTGGCATGTACCTGTCGTCGCATACGCTTCACTGTTGGTTTGAGCCTACTGTTCGTTACATGCCATCCTACGATACCATGTCCAATAGCATTTGACATTTCACCGTTTGCTGAGGAAGTTTCTAACTGCTGAAGGACGGGCATATGATCTGGTTCAACTTTACCACACCCCACCAGCCACGAAAGGAAAGCTCCTGAGAATTGGGAAGTCTTCGCATCTCCTGGACCCGCCACCAAAGCTGAGCTATCAAATTTTGCCTTGCTACCAACTGGCGCCATTTTTAACATTTCGGAGGCAATGTTTAAATGCGATGTTAATTTGTTGGCGAGTTCAAATTTTTTATCTGGAGACAACTGATCCAAATCGGTATCCACGACAATAGTAACCATAGTGACAGGGTCCCCAGACAAACAGTTTACAGGCTTTGCAGATGATTTGCCCATTGACTTCAATGGCTTGCTGCTAGACACATGGGGTACATCGTCCTTGACTGTTACAGTAAAGACATCTTTTGCTTGTGGGGTACTGTCTCCTCCAAAAGCTATAACCTCCAAATTGTAGAGCCCCTTATCTTCCAGGCTAGGAACGCCCCTCAAAGCTTGTATGCTTTCGTCAAACTTAATCCATTTGGGTAAAATTTCTTTTCCAGATTCCAAAACCTGTAAATATAAAACAAAATCACATAAATATTCCACATCATTATTACTTTTTTCAATGTTCAGTCAAAACAAATTCTGGACTCTCATAATTACAAAAGTTCTCATTTCCATCATTTTAACAAAATTACATGTTACTCTTTTGTTATACGGACACACTGATTGATTGGTGTTTTACACCTTGCTAAAGGGTATTTCACTTAAATGACTGCAGTGTATTCCAACAATAATTGACACAAGCAGTCTTGCGCAATCAAGATGTGAAGTGTTTCCATAATGTTAGAAAGTTTAACTTAGTAAAGACAGCATTGCTACTCTTCAAACAAACTGGCCTTAGCCAGAGGGCAGATATACTGACAGAAGATTGAGATTATCTGGGACTTATTTTCAGAGCATTGTGAATTTGAGGCTGTTCTTTAGTTTTATGGGTAGATGAAACCACACTGGATGCCACAGACAACAACAGGAAGCAATACAGAAGACATTGTGTAGAATATCACTACAGATGAACTTCTCAGTTCAAAGCATACACAAGGCAATAGATCCAATCTGCCAGGTTCAAAAACATGACTGACTTGTATAAAACACAAAATTTGGTAACTAGAGAATCAGTTGGCCAAAGTAACAACTATGGCCTACATTTATTTACTTTTACCAGCAAAGTCATATTAATTTTATCCTGCTATTCCTTCTTAAAAAGCGGGTGGTTGGAGGGAGCTTCATGTTGCCCTGGTGCTCTCAAAGCTAAAGGGGAACAGGAAGCCGATTTGTTTGTGGT
>JAQQZZ010036632.1:0-10540 GCA_030265115.1 Mopalia vespertina | reverse complement strand
CACCTGATTTCGAAAATTGAAGAACTGTTGATTATTCTTTAGCCGCTAAATGTTGTTGAAAACACGTTAACTTCAACCTGGGACCTAACATGTACATGTTAGGTCCCAGCTTCAACATAAACGGTGCGTACAACATGCCACGGCTTATAGAAAATCAGCGTCTCTGTAAGCCGTGAAAGCCTATGAAAGACAGAGGATTAGCTTATCTAATCCATAAGAAGACTTATTGTAGACAGAGTAGCTGCTAAATGTTGTAGTATATTATTATAGTTTTGCATTAAATTTCAATAACTCTAGCTTAAAACATAGCTAAGGGTAAACGGTTATTTCTTTAAATCATTTAGATTCATATATGTTAGTGTTAAATTATATCTGAATAGTGCGTAGATAACTTACTTGTAATGTAATGCAACCGTCGTATTGCATGCAGATATATCATTTCAATATCTAATAGCTAGAAGAATTAATTGTTTTATACTGTTTGGTAACCTAAAGACTGCATTATGTACACTCATGTAATCATAGACTGATTAGAGTTTTATTTTATTTGTTTTATAACTTGAACCTCCAGTTTTCTAACTTCAGTTTTCAACATCGCCAATCTTAACATCTAAGTATCTTCTTCTGAAGAAGAGGTTGTGAAAGGGATTCTTGAAGTGTACCAGAAAGTTTGTGTTCTGTTGCTTTCGTCAGTTTCAATACTTATATAGTCGTTTAATAATGTGAGTTATCATATGATGTTTTAGAATAGATGACCTTTTGAACTCTTTCTGACATACATCACACTTATATGGTCGTTCAGTACTGTGAGTTATCATATGATATTTTAATAGATATGAAGCTTTGAATTCCTTCTGGCATATATCACACTTGTATGGTCGTTCAGTACTGTGAGTTATCATATGACCTTTGAGAATAAATGAACTTTTGAACTTTTTCTGACATATTTCACACTTATATGGTCGTTCAGTACTGTGAGTTATCAGATGACCTTTAAGACAACTTGAACGTTTGAACTCTTTCTGACATATATCACACTTATATGGTCGTTCAGTACTGTGAGTTATCATATGACGTTCTAGTCGATATGTACGTTTAAAATCCTTCTGACATATATCACACTTATATGGTCGTTCAGTACTGTGAGTTATCATATGACGTTTAAGAACAGATGAACTTTTGAACTTTTTCTGACATATATCACACTTATATGGTCGTTCAATACTGTGAGTTATCATATGTTGTTTTAGTAGATTTGAACATTTGAATCCCTTCTGACATATATCACACTTGTATGGTTGCTTAGTATTGTGAGTTATCAGATGACGTTTAAGAAGAGGTGAACTTTTGAACTTTTTCTCACATATATCACACTTATATGGTTGTTCAGTACTGTGAGTTATCTTATGCTCTTTTAGAACATATGAACATTTGAATTCCTTCTGACATATATCGCACTTATATGGTCGTTCAGTACTGTGAGTTATCAGATGACGTTTGAGAATAATTGAACTTTTGAACTTTTTCTGACATATATCACACGTATATGGTCGTTCAGTACTGTGAGTAATCATATGATACTTGAGAATATATGAATTTTTGAATTCTTTCTGACATATATCACACTTATATGGTTGTTTAGTACTGTGAGTTAAAAGATGACATTTTAGAACAGGTGAACTTTTGAACTCTTTCTGGCATAGGTCACACTTATATGGTCGTTTAGTACTGTGAGTTATCAAATGCCGTTGTAAAAGAGTTGACTTTTTGAATTCCTTCTGACATATATCACACTTATATGCTTGTTCATGCATGTGAGTTATCATATGTTTTTTGAGAAAACTTGAAAATCTGAATCCTTTCTGACACACATTGCACTTATGAGGTGGCTGATTGCTGTGACTGGTCATATGATATTTGAGATTTTTGGCAGATTTAAATTTTTTGTCACAAATACTACAATGATATGGTCGCTCCATGTCTACTGACTCCTCCCTGAACGTGTGCTCTGACACAGAACTTGTAGAAAACAAAATCTCATTAGGGTTGCACGAATGAGATTCAGATATCTGATAGGCTGGAGATCCTTTATTAAAAGCAGAACCTTGTTGTCCTTTTGACATCACAGTGGGTTGGAGGTCAGTTTCAACCTCTAATCTATGGTTGTCTACACCCAATGTATCCATTTCTGAATCAAATTCCACCTTCATAAATCCCACTGCCCCATTTCCAGAATCACATTTCTCAATGTTTAGATCAGTCTTTTCATAAGTGAAGTCAGAAGTATCAATGTCCATCCGACAGTTCTCAAGTTTACAGTCACTTTTCTCATTGGTAGTAGTCCCATTCTCAGGATTTAAATTACTGAATTCAATCTTTACACTGTTATTCTCAACATCACAGTCACTGTTCTCAATCTTCTCAAATTCAAATTCACTGTTGTCAGTGTGAATGATAAAGTCACTTAATTCAGTCTTTATCTCAGCATCCTGAAGATTTAAGTTGTATTTCACATCTTGAAAGTCCTTTTTATCTTTCAGGTTTGGTATCTCCTCATAATGCTCTGTGACTTCTTGCTTTATATGCCATATATCCACAAGTGTGTTATTGTCTAGATTATCTTCACCATGAAAATTTGAGTGTGTATTCTCAAAAATATATATATTAGAATTATTCACAAAAGTTGAGTGTAAATTCTTAGTGCTCTCTTCGTTCAGCTCCACTTCCTGTTTAATGTTTCTTAATCTGGTGTCCATGTTGACTTTTTCTTTCTTGATTTTTGAGTTGGTAGTCTCAAAACCGTGTGAATAATCAACATTTTCAAAGAGTAATTTATCATTTTCTAACGTCCCTTCCTGAGCATCAGCATTCATTCTCAAAATAATATTTTGAAATCCCAAATTAATGTTTTGCTTAAAATTGCACACTGAAAAATTAATCTAAATTCTAAAGTTATTTGTCTTCATAATATTGAGGAGGTCTTTCTCAGCAAAGTGTACAGCATGGAGCCAAACTTCTTGAATCAATCATATATTTAGCCTGTGAAAGAAAACAAAAGTTTTTCAATTAAATTTATGAGAATTACAACTAAAAACAAAACAAAGAAAAAGTAGGTTTAATCTGTAAGGTAGCTAACTAACATAACTGAAACATAACGACCAGTATAGACTCAAAGTTATATTAAATAATGCTATCTTAATATTACAATGCTGTTAGGTGTAATAGCAAGCTAAGTTATTGTTGTTGTAAGACAGTGTCTGATACAAACAAAACATAGCAATAGTGTTAACATAACTCCTGTCATTATAATTATTCTACCATATACTGTAAATGGTGGTTAGCCAAAGGTATAACTAGCATACATTAATCTGAATAACGAGAAAATAAAAATACATTAGAACCTTTATTAGATTTGTACATTTGGTACTGCTCAAAATCACAGGCCACATTATTTCATTACATAAAGTGTGATAGCATAACAGGTATACATTTGACATACTTATTGATAGTATACAGAATAACAACATGTAGGAGTACTGAAACTACAACCTGATATAAGTCATTATAACTTAAATGTGTGATGTAATCCATAATTTAATATCTGTATCAGCAGAACTTAAATAAGGTTATTGTTTTCCATTACTATTAGACATTGCTGCAATTATTGTGGTACATTTGTGATATGTGCTATCAAGTAACTAGTCATCAGAACGGTATTACACTCGACATATCACTTGGGTTCCTAAATTGAATAATAATGAACAAAATAATGAACTAACTAACTAACGCAACAAACTAACTACAAAACGGTAAATACAATTGAACACATATTATCTGCATCAATAGATGAATAACTGCCAGATAAGCTTCATGCAGTTGCAGTTAAGGTAAGCATCCAGTGGAATTAATGCAAAACATGCACTGTGGCAATTACTATAAGGTGTGTTTCTGGTGTCAATTAATTTGAGCATAAGAACTGGTACAATGATATACTCATCAAAGCTGTATACCGAAATATATTTGTGTCTTATGATGCCTTATGTTAGATTTGTCACATCATCATGTGACTCACTCATATACCTGATGGTCGACAGACTGACTCAATCCTGTGAACAGTACATAGAAGTAGGATTAGTAAGCGCACATGCTTACAACTAAGGCCCCCCTTATGTTAGAAGTACAAAATAACTCAACATCGAAATAATAGTGATGACAGAGCTGGCCTATGCATAGTAAGTGTCTACTCAATGACTTGTTTTGTAACATTGTGAGCACCTGACATGTGTATCAAGGGATATAATACTTTCCAGAGTGCATATATTCATTATTCTGAACGATTATTATAACCTACTGACCAAAATGGTTCACTGGGCCGGATATACAGTGTCATCACGGCAATTATCATTAGGACTCCCAACATCAAATGACTTTAAACATCACAGGCTAAAACATCAGTGGAGGCCAATCGTCAGGCTGTAAATAACATAACACAACCATATATATAGCTGCTACCTCTATCTTACCAATACCAAAAAAAAAACAGAAGAGCTAAAAAAAATAGTTGTTACAACTGAACAATTCACAAAAATATACCTTGAACATTACCTCACCTTGAGGTGCTCAGTTTTCGTTACTTTTGCACAATTACTTTCCCCAAAACTACTTGCACATAATTAAATTGATCAACCAAATAGTATGAGTTTAAAATACATATAAATAAAATAAACAAGCATACATACACTGCTGGTTAAAATGATGTATTTTCCGGAGACCTCAGAATCGGACTTTTTACACTGCAGGGAAAATGTTCTTTTGTGTTGGAAAAAGGTTGGACTGGTGTGAAGGGAGAGCACCCGTTATCTCAAGGATTACAAAGTTCCTTCCCTTTAATAAAGACCATACTATTCTAAACATTATTCGCGGACCTACCTGCGGAGATTCCATCGCTTAGGTCCTTCTAAACGTTATTCGCGGACCTACCTACTGAGATTCCAGCTCTAAGGTACCACCGAGCCATCTGTCTGGCTTCCGATATTTCGGAAAACAGCTTTCAGCGCTCAATGATCGTTGCATCACAGCGTGAATGGACTTAAAATAATTTGTAAACAACAATACATGTTTGCGCTGTTTGAGGTAAATGGGAAAATTCTATTTCACTGCATAATTATTGTGTGACCGAATTACTTTATCAACTGTTGTGAATTTCGCTTTTGTCGTACGGTGTATGCAGGGGTTGAAATGTTTAAAAATTTCCACTTTTCCTAGGAGACATGTAGCCTAGTTTTATTTTCTACCTGTCCCCTGTCAATTTTTACCTGTCCTCTCTTTTGTGTGTTAAGTTGAATATGGCTTACAGCCACTTAGATGAGAATTTAGGATCATACTTTCTATTTACCAATATGAATACGTTTGAAAGGTCACTCTGATGAACATGTCTTATGTGAGTAATGTTCCACTGCGGAAAGAATATTTGAACACACTCTTCTTTTTAATAAATTAACACAGAATTTTTTTAAAAATCCATTAATTCTATATTTAAAATAATCTGTGGCCGACGACAGGCAGATTTTATTTTCACCTGTCATTTGTGAAAATCCACTTGTCAATGACTGGCAACATTTCGACCGCTGGTGTATGTAGCTTACCTAATGGCGTATTATAAGTAACTTAGGCCCACTGTAGAAAATGTACAAAGTGACCCTTCATCTCTTTATGTTTTATGAGTATTATATATTATCAAACTAGCTTTGGGGTACAATAGCCATATAGCATAACATCATAATCCAGTAGGATCTTTTCAGTTCGGCTTCAGCTACAAGGTTCTGAGCTGATGTTCGGACAAGTATCGCGAGAGAGGATGTTGTACAATAAAGAATTTCTGATACTGACGCAACATCCATTTCTTTGTGAAATGGATGTTACAGACTGTTAAGCTAACGGAACTTTAAAGAATCGTTTATTTTCGACACAAATATTATTAAAATGGGTTTTTCCTGGATATTTACCTTCAGATGAAGTATAAAAGTTAGAAACTTGTGGAAGTCATTTAAAGTTTAAAATAATTAAGCCCTCAAAAGGGCGAGGGTCCAAAGAACCCCGAAAGTTCTGAGGATAAGGGGAGACAGAGCGGCAATCTAGGCTCGCTTTGGAAATATATCCTGGACAAAGGACATAGATAAGATCGATATTTTATTATGCATTTTATTTTTTATTTTTTACAAATGTTGTCCAGTGTAACAACATGAATATTTAATGATTAGAAAGTATCTGGTCAAAAGTTATGAAAGTAGATAACGACTGTCAAAATCTAAACTATTACTATATGTATTTTATCACGAGTTTTTTTTATTTGTTTGTCTATATTTAGAGGTATGTTGATTATAGTTTCTTTTCAAGATGTCAAAAGCAGTGCCATGCCACAATGGCAGTCATCCACGCACAGACCTATATGCCTGCATCACAAACTAACAGAAGAGTTGCAAATACCATAAAACAATTGTACATGGCGCAATAGATTATTTTCAGTCGCATACAGCAACACTACTGCACAAAACCCTTCCTAGCACGTTGAAAATATAAAAAAAATGGTTAAATATCGAAAGGTAGGCCTACAACTACAGTTGATGGTGAATGTGCTTACCAAGTTTCATAGACAGGCCTAAAAGTGTTCAAGTTCTGGTCCGGAAAAAGATTGGGGCTAGCTGGCCAGGAAGACGAACGGAAAATAAAATGGTATTAACAGAAAAAGTTTGAAGTTAATATCTGAATTTAAATGATGGCCATTTTAGTTTGTGGAATTAGATGAAATGCAGTCCCATCTGTCTTCCAAGTTTGAAACAAATCTGTGAATTTGTTCTCAATCTTTGTGTTCACAACACATACAAACGTAAATATTGCTAAATAATGCAATGGTGGCTATTTTGTTTTATTGAACTTGGTGATATCCATACCAATTCGTTATCTTAAGGAGAGGAAGCACAGTACAAGTTTCAAGTTAATCGTTGAATTTGTTCTCAAATTATCATGTGTGGAGCACAAAGGCATCAATATGGAAAAATTATAAAATGGCGGTCATATTGTTTTGCGTAATTTTGTGTAATGTAATCCTATCTTTCGTCTTAATAGAATAAAGCGAAAGTCAAAGTTAATCGGTGCATTTCTCTCAAGCTATCATATTGACAAAAAAAGAGCGAATATTGTTCAACCATGCAATGGTGACCATTTGGTTTTAGGGAACTTGGTGAAATGCAATTCCATCCTTTGTCTTAATGGGGGAAGCTACGTAACAGATTCAAGTTACTGAGTGAATTTGTTCTCAAAATTATCATGATTACAACATAGGCGTGAATATGGAAAAATTATGCAATGGCGGCCATATTGTTTTGCGCGATTTGATGAAATGCAATCCTATCCTATGTCTAAGTAGGAGGAAGCTATCTTTCAGGTTTCAGAGTAATCTGTGAATTTGATCTCAGAATTATCATGTTCAAAACATGTAGGTGTAATTATTGTAAAATGATGCGATGGCGGTTAATTTGTTTTACGGAATTGGATGAAATGCAATCCCTTCCATTGTCTTAATAGTAGTAGGGTTTATTTCACGTTAATCCGTGAATTTGTTACAGAGTGATCGTGTTCATAACATATATGGCATGATATACAGATATGAATATTATAAAATGAAGCGATGGTGGCCTTTTTGTTTTACAGAATTTAATGAAATTCAAACCTCTCTGTTGACTTAATAGGAGTAAGCTACATACCAAGTTAGAAGTTAATCCTTGAGTTTATTCTCTACTTATCGTGTTCACAACACAAACAGGTATGAATATTCTAAAAGTATGTAATAACGACCATTTTGTTCAACCGAATTTGGTGAAATGCAACCCCATCTGTCATCCTAACAGGAGGAAGCTACATACCCAGTTAGACATCGGTGAATGTGTTTTCAAGCTAGCGTGTTCACAAACATTTGTGACGGATGGAAGGACGGACGGAAAGACATACCAACACAAGTTCCCCTTACTATAGGGGTGGTGGACAACAAGTCCAAAAGTTTTGTTTTTTTTAAATTATAAGACATAAATAGTATTTGGGCAATATTATCGTCATCAGGTGACATAGTTTACACAGAGGATGTAGCTATTGGCAAGGTTTGACAAAAAATGGACTACATGTCTTTAAAGGATTTATGTCAACAAAATTCTGTTTTTACATCCTAGATTCCATTGATAATACCGATAATGTTAAATAAGCCGTTCCCAACGCCTCTGGACGGCCTTTTCATATGCCGTATGCGTAAGACCTCAAACAAGCCTAAGGCGATTATGCATATTTGAGTATCGAAAGCGAGGCTACCTGGTAGGTGACGTCATAATAAGGGCAAGTCTTACAATACAATGTACAGCATAAGGCTACAACAACTAACTGAAGAATGAAAGTGACATTTCTGTCCCTAGCTGAAGGATCTGGCAGCGCGGAAAATTACACAAATAACAAGAAAATGAAAGACTTTATTTTAAAGAATGACATGTTGTGTTGACCTGGTAAAAACAACAGTCTGGACTAAAAGAAACATAATGCTTCAACAATGAAATGTTGATCAACATAATAAGCGTATGCGCTTTAACAGCATTATTCCTTTATTCCGTTAGTGGAGCCGAAAAGTCGAGAAGCCGGTTTTATCATACCATTTATAAAGACAGTTCAAACAACTTTGGGGGGTCTTGTAGTGATTAATAATGTAAACTCCCACAGTTGAAACAAATTAAAGGGCTTCAGATAGATCACACAGAGCAGGTAGGGGGTCCAATTAAAATTAACATTTCAAATGAAGTGGTGGGACTAGATTATCAGTGTGTGGTGTTATTTAATTGCTGTAGGTAAGAAGAATCCCTTGTCCCTGTTTAATTCCGCGTTAAGTCGACGTATTTGTATGGCTTCCATTAATTTCCTTGTAGTCATGTTCGATATGTTAGCACTTAATTCAGACATTGAAATGCTGCGTCAAAATAAACGAGAAATAGCCATCCATAGTGTGTTGCCTTATTAGGTTTTATCATCACTTATATCCAATGGAACAATTCATTTTTATGTTTAGTTTGTAGATGACACATTATTTGAAACCCTCTGATATTAATAAGATCAAGAAGAGTTTAATTCAGATGACAATCAACTTAGATTTACTTCAGAGGAATTCAATGATAACAATGATGTCCATTTTCTCACTCACGTTTAGGAGAGTTACCAACACATTACAATTTGTCAATTTTTCTAGTTGTCATTAATGAAAAACAAAAATTGGTTGACTTAAATCTCTATTTAATCGTGGTAAAAGTTTATGTAGTAGTACAAAGTTATTCCAAAAGAAAAGAAACTTCTTAGCATGGTATAGCTATCCTAAACATATAGTCTCGAAACGGATATCTACGATTATGGATAAGAAAACAACTAAATCTAATAATGTTAGGGATTATTCGATCCCAAAAGTTTTTATCATATACTGGTAACTATGGAGACAAAACTGTTTAAAAACAGTTTGAGAAATAAAAACGTGTAATCTCAAGTCAATGTGAATTTATTACGTATGACAACACTGTAAGGATGTCTTAATCTTAGGGATTATTCGATCCCAAACTTTTTATCATATACTGGTAAATATGGAGAAAATACTGCTAAAAGAACAGTTCGAGAAATTAAAATGTTTAATCTCAAGTCAATGTGAATTTATTACGTATGACAACAATGTAAAGATGTCTTATTCTTAGGGATTATTCGATCCCAAAATTTTTATCATATACTGGTAAATATGGAGAAAATTCTGTTAAAAGAACAGTTCGAGAAATTAAAATGTGTAATCTCACGTCAATGTGAATTTACTATATATGACAACAATGTAAAGATGTCTTATTCTCTAAAAGCTAAAGATCACATACCTCATGATCTTAATAACTTGATAATATACTAGTTTACATGTCCTGGTTGTAAAGTTTAATACATACGGAAAACTACAAGATGCTTAACACAAATGATATATAAGCATTTTTTATGAGGTTAGTGATATTTACAACAGTATATAAAATTCTGAAAACTTTAAGTATTTATATAATTTATTAATGTTACCTTCAGCAACTGATAAATGTCCGATACATAATAATATAATTTTGTCATAATAGCTACCTATGTTATCACATGTGCTTATCTTTGGGTTGATGTCAGATAACTATGTTTGGATCTTTACTAATACAGGGTTGTTAGGCAATTATAAGACGGTGTTTTGACACTTCATGCAAATACCTAAGACGTTATTTGTATTTTAACTGCAAAAATTATATAATATGTACCTATGTCTCTAGTTAACAGATCAATAAACCGAAACCTTGTCAAAACTAATTCAGTATCTTTCCTTGGAGTTGTTACTATACTTTACTATGTTAAACTCAGTAGTGGTAGTCATAATATTAGTATAAATAAATGACTTTGCGTTCTCGTACAGAGCAAGTCCTATCTTTCCAGCATATAAATAATATCAGCTATCCTT
>JAQQZZ010036621.1:0-10541 GCA_030265115.1 Mopalia vespertina | reverse complement strand
TGTATTAATTTATTTGTCTTATGTTTAATATGTCTCTATGCCCAGAAAAGGGCCTGAAGATTAAATAAAATCTGAAATCTAAATATATTCATCAATAGACCAGTCTACTGTTTGACAGGCTAAATGGGTTAAGGAAGTTTTACAATAAAATATTGAATTATACAATTTACTCATATAACATACTTTATATTCATGCTTAAAGCTTAAAATTTTGAATTATACATTGTATTTGCATAATATACTATATATTCATCCTTAAAGCTATACACATTTCGATATAGTTATTGTCTGTCTGATTGTATATTTGGAAGAATGAACATGGATTAACCGAGAACGAAAACTTCATGATCAAGTCAGAGCTGTCTGAAGGGATGCCTTGTCGTTGACAAGTTGGAATGCGAGCTTCGTAAAGCCCCATACATATGGCTGTTACAACATTCTGAGACAAAGCTACAAAGCAAGGAAAATCAAAAATGGGGTATCTTGGTTCAAAGTGCGTAATAAAAGAAAGATTTGCTTAAGAGATAACGGCTCGAAAAACGACCGAACTTCATTCTAAAATTGACAGTGTTCAATAAGCGACAGAATCGGTTGCAGAATTGAACAGTAATCACTCTCAAGTTTAGGTCCAAATATTGACACACTTGATCTCCAGCGATCCACTGCGATCAATTTGATATTGGAGCCGATCTGATGTTGGATTATAAGCCATATGTTAATGACAGGGAAGAAAAACAAAACAAATAAAAAATATATTGATATATCATTACATCGCCATCGCTGCATCTTTGGGTTGTTTACAATGCAATCTTAGAATTTAACATCCTCCTAGATGAATTATAAAAAAGTCCCTTCACAATCCCTATTGGAGCAGAAAGTTCATAGAGACATGACAAGATTTACAATATATTTTTTTTAGTCCACATATTTTTTTTCTCAAAAGATTTGTTTTTCATTTAATAGTCCAAGCAAATGATATCCTTCTGTGGTTTCAATTAGTTCATTGCATTAATCTTAAAATTATCGTTTTGCGAGTGTCGGTAAATGATATTTGATTAAATCCGTCGCCGCCCTACCTCTATGACATCGCGTACAGACCAGTTAATCATGAATGCAGACCATGTTGTATAGTAATACAAGATACTTTTCCTTACATTGTGTGATCGTCGTTAAACAATTTACAAATGTTTAGATGCAAGGGACTATGCAATGGTTGTCACAAAGCAATTCAATTGTAATTCTGTTTAAAGTTACTAACACATTTTGTTCCTCTTAAATCAGACATTCTTTTTTCTTCCAATCAATACGGATTAAAACGTATTTACGGTGCCGGTTTTTTTTCGTAACTGCGGCGAAGTGTTGAGTTCCATCACGTGACTTCATATGCAGAACGTGACGTCGCGGTTTAATCCCAAAGATCCAGTCTATGTTGACAAACTAGATGTTACCAGATGGTTACAAATGGATGAATGAATCAATTTAAATAAATATCGGAAAACCCTAATATAATGAAGTTGAGCTTTGAAACCATGTATTAGCCCAGTCACTATAAATATAGCTCTTTGATTGGTTAGGATACAAACGAATTCTCAACAAGTATGCAATCAGCTCTAGATTACCAATCACAGACCTTCCAGGAATCATCAATGAGGAATGACATAGAATTTGTCAATATTTAAAAGGACGTAAATAAAATAATTTCAAGGCTTCTTCGAATTAATCATGAACAATTTAATTGAAAATAATAGTCGCATAAAGATAAATAGAAGACTGCAATTAAAGATGAAATTGTCGAGTTTCCGTTTTGGCTTTATAAAAATGCCAACATTTCTGTATGCAATAAGTGTAATAAAATGTTTAGCGAACATCAGAAAATGGAGCCAACATAATGGCCTTCTTTTTCAATCAGATTTTAATTACAACGAATAAAAAACTCCAGTTCCTTTCCAGATCTAACGGCTCTGACTCTTTCGTTAGTATCGAATAGACGGTCATACATTAATACAATATGGCTTTTACACACAGGGCTATAATTAAGTGTTATTGCCCTGATTGTGAGTGAATTGAATACTTCACAGAAACGTTATATCCACACTTGATTAATGTACATGGATACTGTAACTAAAGGTCTATCTGATGCAGTAAGTGTTATAAATTATTTGGCGAAATTCAGTAAATGGAGCAAACGTAAAGGCTTTCTTTTACAATCAGTCTGTAATTACAACGAATAAAGAAAACTACTCAGCTTCCATTCAAAATCTTAACGGCTCCTAATATTTCGTTAGTGTCGAATTCACGGTAAAACATTAATACAATATGGCTTGTACTGAAAATAGCATAATTCACAGGGCAATAATAAAGTTTTATTACCCTGCTCGGGAGGGAATTGCTACTTCACAGAAACAGCATGTCCATTATGTCCACCGTAGTTAACTATGAATGGCTATTGTAACTAACGAGTCAATATCATGTAATAAATGTTTAAAACAATATCAACAAGATAAAGAACAATTTATTTCACTGGTAGCGTATTGTTCCTTTTTGTTTTGTTTTTGTTGTTATTGGGCTGTACGTTTTCGTCTGTATGTTATTTATTTTATATTGTGCCGTTCGAGACACACCATCAAACTGTCCACCACGCATCTGGTTACAATCCTTGATATCAACCTAGACAGGCACCTTGTGTAACGCCATGAGGCGGAGTGGACCAATTGAGCCGGTAGAACAGATCGATCTACAACAGGGAGGTTTATCCAATATCCAATAATGATCCTTTGATGTTTGTCATTTAAAAAAGCGCAATATCGTACAAAACTCAATAAAACCTCTTTTAATCCAGTAAAACAGCCATTGCAATGCTGTATAAAAGGTCAACATTGTTAAGTGTTTTATGACAGATATTTCAATCTTTACCTGACCCGATCGATAGCAGACAATCTGAAAGGTAACACAAAAATCGATGATTCTAGACACACCACACCTAAAGGCTTTCTTTAAAGGAATTGTCCCGGATAAAATTAAAATAAACAAAACTGCCTTTGTGCACCAAGCTATATGTGGATATAACGAAAATAGAAGAATTCACCCGGGTAAAATGAATAAAACATGGACTTTGTGCATTATGTTGATTTGTTCGCGAAAAAGACAGGTTTACGTCACGCCTTTAGTTTACGCGTGATCGATTAAGCTTTCCTGTTAGCGCTTTAAGAAAAAGACGGAGTCTGCACTCGCCGACTAGCAATCGCTTATGTGCAACATTTTGCCATTATTTGCTGGCGCTCGCAGTTAAGATGGAAGAAAATTGACAGGAACCGAAAGGACTGGCTAACTAAAAAAAAGGTAGCAATCGTTTACACATGATCAGGACAAACTCAAATACAAACGAAAACATCCCTAATACCTAACTGTAACGAGAATGCTAGAGACGCCATAATTACAACGCGATAATGAATGTAACCAATGTTATTGACGTTGGGACCACGCTGATATGTCATTGTCAGTAATTCCTGACAATAACATACCGACAAATTGTTAAATGAACTTCGTTAAATCTGTTCAGATGTTTTCGCTGCCACAGTATAGGCTTGGACAAAACTTTAAGAGTGTCTTCAGAGACAAATTATGAAACAATCTTTGCATGTACTAGGAGGCTGTGTAAACATTCGAAAACAGACAAAAGTCATCTGAATATAGCATAAAATGGTAATGGTTTTCCTAGTTCACAGTTCATTATCAGTTTTACATTATTCTTTTCTCGTCCATTAATATAGTCCAATAAACATTGTTGCATTGTTGCAACTATTTCGTTGATTGCAGCGATTGTACAATTTGACCATATTTGTCTGGATAGCTCATTTTAATTGAATGTAACGAAAGTTAAAAATAGAAACTTGATACAGCATGTTTATCAAGCAGAGCATTCTCCAGTGAATTGTAATTCGGGTTTCTGATTGGTTAGGATAAAGACGAATTCCTGACATGTATCCAATCAGGTCATGATTAACAAACTCAGTCTGTGGGGAAATCAGGTGTTTGGGTATCAATGACACTTGACATGGAACTGGTAAATAAAACAATTAAAGGCCTAGTGCTAATCTTCCCCGAAATTTGGTTACTTTACACTTAAGGCGTCTGTGAGGTCGAAATTATAGATCACTTTGTCGGGGCTCCATTCTGCATTGATAAGACCAGGGGCCAGTTACTCGAAAGACGATTAGCCGCTAACACAAGATTAAATCGCTAGTATCGGGTTAGAGATAGACCTTCAACATGGCGTGACGTCATCTAATAGCGGATTAAATGTAACAGCGCTTCGAGCAACCGGCCCCAGATAACAACGCTAACACCGGATTAGAGTTCAACAGGGCATGACGTCATCTAATACTGAATTAAAATAGCTGCGAATAACCGACCCTAGAGGTCAGTTAACTAGAAGTAAGAAGGTCATATTACATAGTGTACAACGTCATTGTTTACATCCACCAATGCTATAAGAGATAGAGTGACGTCGAGTGTAAGATATGCGCAGTTCGTTGACTAAAAAACTTCTCCTTGGATCAATGTTTCCTTTGATGACATTTTGTTTGCAACGATGTACTTGCAAATTGAACTTGGTAACAACTCAACTTCAAAAATGATTTACTCGTGTAGATTAGCATTTAAGTCAATTTGGTAACTGTAGTTATAAAGCGAAATGTTCGTGCCATATCGTTTTTGTCCCTATAACGTTACCAGTTATTCAATATATCTTATAATCTAGTCAGAAACACCCATTCTCTCCATTTATTGATTGGTCTTACTTGCGAAAAAAACTATTAATTTGTTGATTACGTCGTCTCAATATGTGATAGAACACAATGTCTCGATAAATATATAGTCACAATAGTTACAATATTAACCCCAAGACGATACAGGCATATATAAATAGGGGTTAAAAAATGTAAAACCAACAGACCCGTTCACCAAAAAGATTGTTGATTCCGATCATTTAGATAATACGAAAATAATTAATAAATTTGATCAAGTTTAATATCGCAAAGTCCAATATTAAACTTTTGAACGCCTTATTTGAACAACTTATTCTCTTAAATTGTGTATAGCAGCACATGAATGGCAGCCGTATCTTTGACACTATACCATGTTCTCTGGGAATTAGGAATTCTGTACATGCAACTGACTGATAACATTGAATAATACTTTGATAAATTGGTCCTTTTAGACATCGGTTTGACAAATAGGTATATCGCGTGAGAACTGAGTTTTACCGACATTTTCATGAAACCAACCGTCAATAACTTGTCACGCACAAAACCGGACGTGGAAGGAAAAGACACCAAGAAACGACTTATGGGTAAATAATTGTGTTAATTGTTTCACCTGACAGATAACTTACTTTTTAATAATTTAAAACTCTACCACATAAATATGGTAATCAACTTCTTGCTTTTACTGAGCAGAACATTTTGATATGTTACAACAGTTATTTACCAAGTATACGATAAGCAATAATAGATAAAGACGGTATTAAGTGTCGCACTATGTTAGGTTATAAAGTACTTGAACTAAAGAAAATAGATATAAACCAACTTATGAATATTAACACCTCCTAAATGTCAGTAACATATTAGTAAATTTTCATCTAACAAAGAATAACCAGGTTTTGAAGAAACTGAACTCAGAGAATAGCTTATAGATCTAACAATTGTCTGACCATTGACGTCATCCACTCGTGTCTCTCGTGTTAAATACCTTTGTGACAATTTTGTAACCATCAAGTACCATCTAGTAGTTCAACGCAGACTGGGATTTTTTGGATAAATAGGCGCCATCACTATCTTACCAGACGGCGCCCTATTTTTAGCGGCAGATACGAAAACAAAAATATCTAGCTGTTATAAAATTTGAAAATATGTAATGTGGGTCAAGCGAACATAGAAAAAATATTGATTGAAAAAAAAAAATTTGTTAGTATTTTGAAAATGAATTGCATTGATCTACAGCTGAATGACGCCATAGCATAGTCCCGGTGTATTTATATAACAGCAATTTGCCTGGCTACGACCGCACAATTTAGCTATTTTGTCCGGGTTCATGACAAAGCGGGTCCATACACAAGGCATTGAGGTAAGACGTCGACTGTTTTAATCAAATGCTATGTAACACGTCATAGAAAAGGAATTGTCAATTGTCATTAAAAAGGTGATGTACTGTAAATCTACACATACAATATAACACACATGTCTCAATATAATTGAAGTATAGTTATGTTGTCCGCTGTGGATTAACATTCATTTTCCAATTTGTATATAGCACTTCACATCATGGTTGTGTTTGTCTTCACTATTTAGAATTACACCGCCGTCATGTTTTTATATAGTGAAATAGCCTTAGGGAAGGCGTTAAACATAAAACAGTCAATCTTTCGGTTCTTTTTAAATAAAGCTATCAATTAGAAAATGAAATATAATTTTTACGCATCGAGTTTTAACCAAGTTAAAAATTGAAGTCAATTTGACGTCGACTAAATTAAGCGAATCACTGCAGACTAGATTCCTGTTAAAATGTAGAGTAAACAGGTTAGACAAGTATAAACTTCCAATTAGAGTTATGGGATAAAAAAAAGTATTTATCCTATCATATTGATTTATAATTAAGCACTCGTTTACATTACGGACCAAGTCTCAAACAAACACGTTAAGACTTTGTGACATCCGGTTGCAAATATTCGGGTTTTCTTTGCTTTGGGACAAGTAATTAGGTCAGTGATTTGACAGAATTTGTTATCCTACAGGAATTATTCTCATATCTGTTTTATTAAAGTATTAATTATGTTGTTACAAACATCCCCATCTGATGAAAACAGCCATTTTGAACACAGAACAGGATTACCTGTTGTTCACCAATTCCACTGTTGTCGTGAGCTTGTTGATAGCTGGACAGTGTCAACTTTTCAAGAACGGTCACAAGATCACATCCTTCTTGATCAAAGACAAAATGAAGCTGAGATTGCTATTCGAAAGATATAGAACTGAGAAATAATCTATCAATATCGGAGCACCGCTTTAATAAGTGTCTGGATTCACCCAGTTCATTT
The DNA here is from genome assembly GCA_030265115.1 of Mopalia vespertina. Taxonomy (NCBI): domain Eukaryota; kingdom Metazoa; phylum Mollusca; class Polyplacophora; order Chitonida; family Mopaliidae; genus Mopalia; species Mopalia vespertina. The sequence goes on along the minus strand of JAQQZZ010036621.1, from coordinate 3,448 downwards.
CTGGCTACAATGGTTTATTCTTAAAAAGACAAATAAACCATGGGTTTCTTGGGTGTTAGTGATGCATATATCCCAAAACCTGTGTGATCGTCTATGCCGATTATACCAGTATTGAATACACCAGCTCATTGGACACAAGATAATCATGCACAATTTTAAACCATTGTTTATGTTTTTCCCCATTTAAGCTGATTACTATTATTGTATGTGTTTGTTGCGGGCCATATTTTGGAGTTGTTTCTCTTGGAGTACTCTCGGCTGTCAAAAAAAATGCCATCTTTCGCTAACCTGGAAGTTCGATTCATTCAGCAGAAAGGAGTTACAGGGAATTTTAATATTCGGTATAATAACACGAAATATCAGGGACTTTTCGGGAGGCAGTTTAAGGTCCGATTTTAAGGCGCGCAGTCCCCTACATTATGTTTTAGATATTAATGGAAGGATTACCGGTCACTTACCGGACTTTACGCAACGAAGAATGTTTATTATGACGTGGTGTCTATCGCATTTTAAGGAAAACTCCTCTTACAAGCATTGAGGCTTCGGACCTTTGAAAAATCGGCCCAGGAAATGTAGCAAACGTAACTAATAATGACGTCCAATTACGTTTATCATAAGCTCTGAACGCCTCGTAACACAGCCAGAATACTTCTGAATCTTATTTTGAGTAAGCTTTCAAGTTCATTCTGAATGAGCTGACACGAATTAACAAGATTATGTTTGACAGTCCAGGCAATGCTCTCTTTAAATTGACAATCAGTTCCACGTAGCTTTCGACATGATATATCACACGTTAAAGGTATCGGTCAAAATAATAGCTATATAGCGTGATATCTATGTTTTCTGACGGTCTAAACACTTTAAAAGTCATTACTGTTCATGTATGATAAAAGAAAACGTGTCGAAGATAATGAATTTGAAGACTTATAGTGATAGAAACACGAAACATAGGCGTGTTGAAAATTTGTCTTTTTTTTTAATTCGAAATATAAGAAGACATGAGAATTTTGATAAGAAGACAAAGACTACACAAAATGTTGTATTGACGGAAATCTATCTTTGATTAATTCTTTCTCTTCGTATCAACTGTGTAAACATGAGGCAGGCCATGACGCAAAACAATTACTTTACCTGGAGCGAACAGTCATTCAACCAAATAACTGTATCTTAAAACAAATATTGCATTTCACCATGAATTAAATAGGGCTGATGGTGTATTATTTATATCATAAAGCAGACTGTTACAATGACTACGAGTTATGTATAGAGTATTACCTGGTCATTTTGATATCGACCAAGGTATCAGAACGGATTGACTGTATCAGTCGGAGTTTGAAGGAGCAGGGCTGATGCAGGCCAAAGGCTGATACCTGGGTCGATGTCAAGACATGTGCCAAGCATATTTACTCCTCTTTGTATCTCCACTAATAATTAAAGATCGTTACTCTCCTTTGAATTTTAATAATTGTTCAGATTTGTCTTGAGGAGAGTCACAGCGTAAAAAGTAAAAAAAGAAAGCCCTGTGAACGAGGTTTTTTTTTCGCAGTTTAATTTGAGTTTAATTTTCGTAGAAACTGTTAACAAATATTAAACATCTTTTATACATCTCTTTAGTACAAAAGACGTAAACTTCTCGACATCTTTCACTTGTCGAATACGCAGAATTGATTAAAACTGCTAAAAAAAAAAATGTTGTTGTTGAAGTTCTGAACTTTTGGAAAACATGTGCTCGCCTTAGTGTGTAACATGTGCTACAGGATACTGAAGTGTCTTGTAAATATTTGTAAATCATCTTTTCTAAAAACAGTATTATTTAACAACATTATTTGCACGGAATGTATACAGTGTTACCTTGACAACATAATTGCTCAGTGTATTATTGCTGTGTAATTGATACTGCCTGTTGTTGTTCTGTTTTATACAATGAAACTATTATCATAATTATTGATTTTGAAATATGTAATTTGTGAGGTTTTTAGTAAACATTAACTGAAAGAAAAACTCTATCCTACGGTAAACTTCATTGTGCATGATATTACACTGGAAAGTCTGTGGGGTTTTTTTTGTATTAACTCCAGCATTTGTTGGGCGAATAAAAGATTGATCCTATCACCATCTTCTGTACCAAATTCAATTAAGGTACCCGGGTTCGATTCCTTCAGATATACCTTTCTCTTAATTTAAAAATGTATTCACTCTAATTAGCATATGTGACGTGTGACAATGCAAACTTACGTTTTAGCTTAGTAGGCCTAGTATAGTCCATAGCGAATGTCAAACAGTTTAGCTCTTTTTTTCACAACAGTCTCGGTGTACATGGATTTTAGACCATTTGGGTTTTAGTCCAAGCACAATGACCAAGCTCTTATCTTGCTCCCTGATTGCTTCTGCAGATTGGTGATAAATTGGCTTTTCCTGCAAAGTTTTGAGTTTCAGATCACCAAAGATTTCATTGCGTTTGCTTTCGTTTAAACAAGCTACAAGTCAAAGTGTGTTAAACTCGTCAACCAAATTTGGAGAAACATATAAAGATGATGGTCAGTGTTAATTTGGTTCATGTATGTAGTTTGACTAACATATTAACTTGATAAAAAAAAAACGGAGTAGAAACTCTCAGAAGTTCCTACGATCTAACTTATCGACCATACAAATAATTTTAAAAACAAAATTAGAAACGAAAAAGTGGGTAAATTTAGGTATTCGAATTAAACAACGACACACTGTCATTCGCTGAATCTTAGCCTGGTGGGGTTTAAAATCGAAATGCATACACCGGGCTTGCAGTAGTTTATATAATATATAATATTTTGTACATCGTCGTGTCATAACTTCTTGCCCATATAAATCCAATGCCTCTTGCAAGAAAATTGCGTGATAATAGCATATGTGAGAGGGAGATGGAAGTGTTGTGATACCATTTCTAGACCGAAACCAATGTGAAGATATCTTGCAGAAACTGTACGCATTGTCACCAAAGGCAATAGGTTTGTTCCCGACAATAATGATGTCAATTTTAAAGTAATACCTGTAATTGTGACTTACTTACGCTCTAATAATTATGCTAAAATATTAAATTTTAGAATTCAAAACTGAGATATGTGAGGACCTTTAAACATTTTGACTTAAGTATAAAACTGCTTTGTGGAATCGGGCCCAGGAAACTACGGCAGTATGGTATCCTGCCACGTCATCCCTAACGCGGACCGCTCCTGACGCCTCGACACCGGAACAACAGACTGATCTGGGCCAGGCGAGTTTGACGTTGGCAACGGCGGGGCTGGGCACGTGTTATGTTCTGTGATGAGAGCAGATTTCTCATCTTCAGAAACGATGGACGGCAGCTTGTATACCGACGATTGGGTGAACGTTTAGCGCCTAACTGTATCCAACAGGTCCGGCCGTTTGGAGGTGGAGGGTTAATGGTTTGGGGTGGCATATGTGGTGACGT
>JAQQZZ010036610.1:0-10541 GCA_030265115.1 Mopalia vespertina | reverse complement strand
TACTGACGGTTCTGTCGGTATAACTTCATCAACAAACTTCTGGTAGATTGAGATTTTTTTGTATCCAAACTACACATAAAATGAAATCATTTCAAACGAAATCGACGTGAAAAACGTTTGTCGAAATATCTAAAACTTTCATTTTAAGCTCCTTAATGACATGCACTTAACAATTTTCACCTGTGTATATAGCCTTAAACTTTTTCTGGCAACTAGCTACCGAGTTTGAGCGATTATATTCGTATAATTACCCTATGTGACAGTGGAATTAGAAGTAGTTTAAGCCCTACTTCAAATTAAGACTTACCGGCCTATTACCTGTAGGTTTAATTTCCCAATTGAATAATATCTGTATCATTGTATAAGGTAAACAGATGCCTAAAAAGTGAAAGTTACAGGACCTGTTACTAAAATTTCAAGTCTTAGCAACCGATACCTGAACCGTACTTCTGTATTTTTAACAAGGCAAATGGACGATTTCACGTCTTGTTTGGCATATAAAATTCGCCAGGAAGTTCAGTATATCAAATATTATTGGACAGAGCTAATTGAACCCAAAATAGCCGGTAATTTAAAAAACTTGAAATTACACAGTTTTGTGCACTCTAACTCTGTATCTCTAAATAAAGCTACATTGTATGATACACTATTAGGTCTATATACTTGTAGCGTATGGCCATACAGATGCCGCAGAAGGGCTAGGGGTTTTGTGGTTTAATTTTCAACCCAGTTTTCCTACAACAATATTGCTAGCCAATGATCTGTAATTGGAAATAAATCCTGTTGATCTAACATCAAATAAATAGATAAACATACGGACTGCATGGGCCGTCCCTGAGGCCGTTAACTGCTGTTAACACTTTGAGGTTCGAGACCACTTCTGGGAGGTAGGCCTAAGTACTATCGAACGTGTGACGGTGTGAGTGTACTACTTTTATGAACAAACAATTACTTGGCTTTGTGTTAATAAATAACGCGGGTTGTGTGCATATATATTGAGTCAATATTGATCACATCTGGAAACCGATAACGCCAAGGACTTTTAACTGAAACGACTCGAACTGAACCAACAAATACCGCCTCAAAAATTTATGATAGACTTCACAAGGACTTGATTCGTTATAGCTATGCTACTTGAAGCTTCCTAACCTTTAGAAATAGCAGGGCAATACCAGGATTCGGCACTTTATCTTCCAATATATAAAAATTCCATGGCCTTACTCTGACATAGACCATCTCATTTTCTCCCTTAGACACCTTTGGGTTGGACCGACCCATAAAACAGCCACTCGACGTCCACATTCAGAGGTAGGCCTTATTTCTGAAGTTTTCATAGGGCTGTACGTCGTATCTCTATATACTGTATAGTTTATCAGATACGTATTCGCATCTAGGTTCGTTGTGAAAATAAACAGTTCGCCTCTGTTTGAAACCAGATGTGAGAGACGAATTCCAAATCATTTACGATGGCCTTATTTATTAACACTTCATAGGCTTATGTACCCATTGGGTAATCCAGAGTGCTGGTTTTAATTGGCTCTCTGCTTGTGTCTATATACTTCCATGGTTCTGATTGGTCAACAGTGTTCCTTGTTAAATTTCATGCATTTCATTTTGTTAAAGCTGTAAAATTACAATTTAAGACTCAAAACAAATTCTTATACGGTCATATTTAAGTGAAAGGAACTGAACTAAACTTGATAATTCATTAATCCTACTAATACTGAATGTTAACATAGTACACAAATAAAGTGCAACGCCGAAGAACGAAAGACTCATTTTTACCAATATTTCGGCTTTATTTTGTCATGGTCAACAGTGAACATAGAAGTGACATGTACCAAATGAAGCTAGATGATTACTAAAAAAAAATATTAGAACAAATAGTCATAGGCCTACTGTGGTTACTTGTAAAATAGTTTAGAAGTTCTTATACAAATATTATTTGGAGTTATCTAAACATGACTAAGTCTTTATGGCTTTAAGCCGATTATGTAACACGGGGCTTGCCACTTTTTGCCACAGTCTTTTAGGAATGTCATTTACTGTGATAGGCTGTCTGTTGAGTTGACTGGTAATTTAAACAAACAGAACATTTGGAAACAATCTCGGTAATTCGTGAAGTCATCCCAGGTCAAAATATTACCTCTCTGGCACGAGACTTACACTTTTCTACCCCTAGATGGCCATCGTGAATTTTATGAAGCATTTTCCGCCTGAGTTCAGTTGGAATCATGACCTTATTACATTTCAAGAGAAAGTCCTTAAAAAACAGTAATTTCGTCACGAAAATTCCAATAAGGATTTAACTCATTTGGGAGTTCACTTTTTACGTTTGGCCATCCAGACATCAGTTTTAAGACTGCACATTTCACTGTCAATGTTTATGGCTGTTCTAATTTCTTCACAAAGTTTCTCTGTGGATATTTAGAGATTAGCCATAATCATATGAACTTGATAATCCACTCCACGATTACCTTCCTGATGAGAACCAGTCGGTGTTGTCAAGTAAGCACGCGCCAGGGTATCTGCTACACTCAAGTCACTTCTTTACTTATAGAAGACATGAAGGGAGTATTTTTGAACACCCAGGAGTAGTCGTTGGAGTTTTGCTGGTGCTCTGTTTAGAGGCTTTTTTAATATAGCTTCAAGAGGCTTATGGTAAGTTTCCACTTGAATGTCATAGCCATACAAATACTGATGGAATCTGGAGCGCCCAAATGATATACCCAGCAACTCCTTGTCTATCTGCGCATACCTTTTCTCTGATGACTTCAGCGTTCTAGAGGCGTATGCCACAGATTTTCAATAACCCGTCAAATATTTGACTAACCGCCTTTTTTTACTAACGGCCCACTGCTTATTCCCATTGGAAGTCTATTAAATTTGAATCTCCAATATGGAGTATTAAATGTAGTAAGCAAGGAACTAAGTTCATCTAGGGGTATCTGCCAAAACCCACTAGTCGCGTCAACTAGGGTAAAATATTTTGATCCCCCTAATCGAGATGTTAGCTCTTCAACTGTTGGTAATTGGTAATGCTCCCTCCTATTGCCTTATTTAGGTCTTTTGGATCTATACAGATTCGTAAAGAATCGCCAGGCTGTTCAACAATTACCATGGAATTCACCAAGTGGGCTCATTTACTTTTGTTATCACATCCATATTTTCCATTCTTTTCAGTTGTGTTTTAAGCTTTGGTTTCAACGAAACCGGTATTTTACGTGGAGCATGAATTACAGGCTTAACTGTTGGTTCAACTTCAATATGGTAGCTTTTTCTAGACACCCTAAGCCATCAAATACATCTTTGTATTTTTCTAGTACTTGCTTAGACTTTATAGCTACCTGCTCTTCTTCAGTTAATGGGCTTGTTTTTAACTCGTATATACGTGTCACTAGATCACAATCCTCACAAGATTGAAGCTCTAAGACTGGCTGTGATTCAACCTGTGCTATAATAAATTTCACCTGCTGTGTTTTGTCTCTATATTTACATGGGACAGTTATTGATCCTATTACTGGAATGTTATCACCCGAGTATGATACTATTTTCTCCTTCACAGGGTATAAGGAAGTTTTAGTTTATTAAACTCTCTCTCAGGAAGCACGTTGGCTTGTGCTCCGGTGTCTATTTTGAATTGGACTGAACGCCGTTTTATTGAGATGTTCACAATACAGTCTCTTTCTTCATTTTTTCGTCTATGGAGTCAACATAAAATGTATTTTCATCACTTCCTTCATTATCTGTATTATCAGTATGCTCTATGTTGTTTTGCTCTAATGTGTGTAATTTTGTTAATTTACACATTTTGCTGAATTGATTCTTTATGTTACAATTTTCACAAATCTTCCCAAAAGCTGGGCATTTTCTTGGACCATGTGTAAAACCACACCGTTTACAACTAAATTCATTCACATGTTGTGTCTGATTTTTACTTTTATATGTGCCCCTATCATTATGATAGTTGTATTTTACTTTTTGTTTTTTCTACTTTCCTATTTATTGCACCGACAGCTGCCCCTTCAGATTTTTGTGCCAGTTCTTTCACTTGTTGTTTAGATATTTCTGCAGCCCTGCAGGTATCAATTGCTTATTGTAATGTCAGTTCACTGTCTCTCAATAGTCGCATGTTGTCTTGGTGAATCCCATACACAATGACATCCCGAATAAGGCTTTCTCTTAGTTCAACAAATTCACATGTTGCACTTTTGTTTCTTAAATCAGTGACGAACGAGTCAAAATTTTCACCATGATTTTGTACACGGTGGTAGAACTGGCAACGTTCATATATAACATTCTTACGAGGATTACAGTACGTGTCAAACATAATGTAACAACAACACCGGAATCGCTGCTTCCATCTGCGCCAATTCTCAGCTAAATTTCCTTCAAGCGCTAAAGTTGAAGGTGGCCGCAACTGTTCCATACCTATTCTAGGCTTCGGACACCAAGTGGTGTTCTTTACTAACTCTTAACGTAAGGGGCGGGCACTATGGACAACACATAATGATAAGGGAGTCAACACCATAGTCCAGTTGCTATGATCTTTATTGGATCTGAAGACCTAAGAATCAATTAGATTAGGTTGGTGGGCGAAACGCAGCAAGCCGGCAGAAATGATGGAATGAACTACCCAAAACCCTTACTTCATGTACTAGATTACACAAGTTATAATGCCAAGGGTTTTGCAAATCTTATATGCTAGGCAGGAGGATGGTTGTTTTTAAGCCAGGGCCCCATTCTTAAATATAATCGATTCTTCTTCCTACGTCGAGACATTGACTCTAAGATACAACCGGGCCATCTTGTTTTGCACTGCTTTTATTTACTATTCTGTGGCTGATAGGTCGCCCCAAATATTGGCGGAAATTAATGGGCGATGGCCTGGCATGGCGTATGAGAGTGGTCTTAGTCTCGTCCACTATAGAAACTCTCGCGCAAATACGATATTATTTTATTTTATGCCTTAAAACGTATGAAGAAAATAATTATCAAACACCAAGAAATATCAATTAAGTCCAGAAAACACGAAATGACGTGTATTCTGAGAATGCTAGAAAGAGTTATCTTCTCCTAGCTAAAACCAGCATGGCTGAGATGCCGCTCTGCTCGGAATCGACAGTCTCAGTGATTCGAGTCAAAATAACTATAGTTAAAGTTTACATCTGCGTTTGTCACTTTGAACGCTGTTTCTATGTATATTCATGCTTAATCCTGGCGTGATATTATATTAAAAGGTTCTTACCTGAAGACATAAGAATTGATTATATTAGGTTGGTAGATGAGACGCAGCAAGCCGGCAGAAATGATGTAATGAACTACGACCCCCATCCAGAGCTAACCGCAAACCACACCCAAACCGTGAAAACACATGTCACTCAGATAATTATTACATCAACAACTTAAACATTCAGAATCTACTACAATCCTGCAAGACAAATCATTGTGATGTGAAAATCGACCACAAGTATTAGTACCAAGCTAAGGCTACACCATATGCGCAAGAAACACGTATCATGTAAGATCGACATGTGATCGCCACTGATCGGAACGTAAACAAAAGACGGGTCGCACAAAAGACAGGTCCCTACACTCTCGATCCCCAACTTTAAAAGTTGACACATATTTGTCAAATTTGAAGAACATACAAAATAAATAAGTAGCGATACTAATGTCTAGCAAAAAGTTGCACCAAAAAATGAAATCCACCATTTGGTTTGTCCTTACACTTTAATGTCCACAAAATCCGTCTCACTATTAACTCTTAATGGAACATGCACAATAGCAAAATAAGATCATCTTTCAGTGGAATGCAAGTTTCTGTTCACCATAAACAGAAAATTTCACAAATTTCTAGTCATTCAAGAAATTAATAAACAGGAAAAACACAATAAACTAGAGTCATCATGGGGGTGCAGGTCGAACATCAAGGTACCTATTTGCACAGCTTAAGACAGGAAGTGGGTTGTTATGTCCAATCAGGTTGGTGTACACATATTGGTGTTGCGGATGTCCCAATGTAGGGTAAGTCAATACTAACGGCTGTCTTTGAGGGTATCGGTTGTTGTTGACATTGTTACCTCCAGGAGTATCATCTGAACAAACAGTTTTTGTCTCATCAATATCAGGGTTACTTTCAGGATAAGGTGGTAAATAAGGTTAAGGTAAAGATACTGGCGCTTCAGGGTTCAAATGTTGTGGTAGTGTTAGTTGCCTCATGACTCCTATCACATTATCGTCATCGTCATCCTTCGATACACTTTCCAAGTGGACTGGCCTCTGAGCAGGCCTTTTGTTGCTGGCACCAGACTTTCTCTGAACTGGCGGCTCGAATGGTAAACTGTCACAGGGCATTAACAAATTCCTGAGAAGTATGCGCTGTCTTCCATTTCCAGACTCTGGCTTGACCTCGAATACCGGGTAATCTCCCACTTGTTTTACCACAATATGGATTTTGTCTTTCCAGTGGGCACGTAGTTTACCTGAGCCACCCCTTGGAGCCAAATTACGAACAAGCACACGGTCGTCGGGGAGAAGCCTAGCAGCACACACCCTTTTCTCTGGGTGTTTCTTGTTATAGTCAGTTTGCTTGTTGGCCATTTTTGTGGCTCGCTGGTAGGCATCTTTCATTTGAGATTGCCACTTTTTGACAAAGTCTTTCTGGGATGCAAACGCCTCCTGTGAAAACCCCAACACAGAATCAAGCCTTGGTGATCTGCCAAAAACAAGATAAAAGGGTGAATATCCAGTTGCGTCACTTCTGGTACAATTGTAGGCAAAGAGCACCTTATTTAGACTGTCTTTCCAGTTGGACTTTTGTGTTTCGGGTAACGTCTTGCATTCCCAGCAAAGTCCGATTCGGTCTCTCGGTCTGTCCATTTCCTTGTGGGTGCTTGTGTGCGAAGAAGCCACTCCACTCAATTTTGATAGTTCACGGAATCGTGATGAATTCTGACCGGAAATCTGAACTTTAGCACAAAATCATTCAACAGTTTTGATGCCACAGTCTTTGCTGATTTGGTTGTTGTTGGATAAGCCTGGTCAAATCGAGTAAAACTGTCCCCAACAAAGGGAATGTACTCAAATCCGCCCTTGCTTTTTTCAAGATGGAGAAAACCAATCGAAACAATTACAAATGGATGGGTAGCGCTTAAGGATCATAGCGGAGCCTGAATCTGGCGATTGGGTTTCCGCTGTTTGATACACCTACATGTTCTAATAACATAATGCTCAATGTCATTTTGCATGAAAGGCCAATAGAATCGGCTACGGGCAAGATCTAACACACGATCTGAACCTAAGTGCCCCATCTCATCGTGTAATTCATGGTATACAAGATTTTTGAACTTCGCAGGAAGTAAAAGTACAAGATCTTGTGGCTGTTTTTCTATACAACAGTCCATCTGGCATTATTAAGAGGTGGAACCATTCCCTCGTCATAGCTTTTTTCCATCGGGGTATTAATACTCTTGTCATTTTTTCTTGGTTTCTTTTCAATTTGTTTCAGTTTTAGAAATTTACCAACAACAGGGTCCTCTTCCTGGGCCGATCGTATTTGTTGTTTACTTAGATTAGTCAAATTGGCTGAGTTATTTCACAGACATCTGGACACACAACTGAAACAGTCTCCTCAGACTGTACTTCAGACATTTTGGCTACGGCTTGAATTGTTTCTACAGAACATTCTTCGGTAAATTCACTGTCACATTCATCAAAGTTTAGTGGAAGTCTAGATAAAGTGTCAACCACTTGGTTCGCTTTACCTGGCTTATACTTAATGTTAAATCGATAATCGGCCAATTCTGTCCCCCATCTATGTCCCGTTGCGTTCAGTCTGGTGGTTGTTAAGACATATTTAAGAAGGTTATTGTCACTATACACAGTGAAATGGGGTGCATAAAACAAAAAGTCCCTAAACTTGTCTGTAATGGCCCATTTTTAGGCCAAGAATTCTAGTTTCCCTAAATGCAGATGGCAATTGTGTTCAGTTGGAGCAAGAATTCGAGAGCCATACCTAATTACTCTCAGCTTGTTCTCTTGGTGCAGATAGAGGACAGCGCATAACCTTTCATTAGACGCGTCAGTACAAAGAATATATGGTTCATCGTAACGTGGGTATGCCATGACAGGTGGTTTGATCAAACAGTTTACAAGTTCTTCTAAACGCAATTGACATTCCTTAGTCCACAAGATTGATTGATTAGAGGAGATTTGTCCAGTCTTATTCTTACACTGGCTTGATTTCTTTATATTCTTAACCCGTTTTTCTGGTTCTGTTGAATCTACTTTTAACAAATCATACAGGGGTTTAGCTATTTTGGAGAAGTTTTGAATGTATTTTCGGACTTTTCTAACTTCACCAGCAGTCAATGTTGTCAATCACAGTCAATGGAATCACAGCTGATCTATCTTATAGCCATCCTCAGAAACCAACATTTCAATGTAGCGAACGTTTGAACAAATTACATTTGTCTGGTCGTAACTTGATGCCATAATGTTTCAGCCGATGTAACACTTTTCTAACGTTATCCACCTCATCGATGCAAGTTTTGCCTTACACTAAAGCATCATCGAAATATAGGGTAAACAAATGTCATCTCTAAGGGCATGAAGACACTCCTCCATACACCGTTGTAACGCTGTTGGTGCATTGCTCAGCCCAAAGTGGATTCGGTTCCATTGGTAGAGCCCCCATGGTGTCACAAAAGCTGTTAGACGTTTACTAGCTTCATCCATAAAACATTGATGATATGCCTTTCCCTGGTCGAACAAACTAAACCAGGAATGACCTTGCAGGGAATTAATGGCATCTTGGATACGTGGTTTTGGCCGACGATCAGGTACAGTCTTTCTATTCAAGCATCAATAGTCAACACAGACGCACAGTGCGCCACATTTTTTTCTCACGCATTAAATTGGCGATGAATAGGGTGGACAAGATTTTGATATCCACCCCTTGTCAAGAAGGTCTTGAAGGTAGGCTTTAACTGTTGAATATAGGGGCCTGGGGACTGATGAATATGTTTAAGAGACAGGCTCGGTATCTGAGCTTAATATTCATTTGTAGTGATGGAATACACCCAATGTGAGATTCCTCACGCGAAAACAGGTCACAGTTTTCTCTTAATAGCATGCGAACCACTGTTTGTTTACTAGGGTCTAGGTGGCTGAGGTTTACTGGTGGGTCCCAAGCTTGACAAGTATCAGGAGGTTGGTGTTTCTTTGTATTCACATCAATTGAGTATTTACGTTCAGAGTCTAGTGGGATACAGTGTCAATCATATACAGTCTACCCAACAGGGTTTTATGAGAGATAGTTATATTGTGATTGCTGTCATTATACACTGGGTTACACACCTTATTAGAGGACCCCTTTTGTAACCACACTATATTATCACTGGCTTTGATTCCTTCGGGCCACGTGGCATTGTCACATGGTTCAAACAGAACAGGTATAGCTTTATTTATTGGACCTGTATGAACCCGACAATTATTACAGTTTTGCCTTTTGGTACACATATTTCACCCCGACCAGAGTGAACACGGCATATTTCTTCTTTAGGATCTTGTTGAATTACATTGACAACATTATTGGTACTAACGCCATGAAATGCCCGTCGTAGTTGTTTAATCAAGTCACTTAGGGACATTTGAACAAAGTTCCGAAATGACATTACATCCTATTACAGGTTCGTCCGAAAGTTCGTTACTCACAAGCATAGGAACGGAAATGTTATTCTTGGATTCTCCATCAATACAAAATGCATCCGCTAGCCAGCCCTCATATGGGATATCTGTTCCGATAGCTGCTTCAAGTTGAAAATTTCCACCCATGATGTCACTTATCGGTCTTACTCCAGAAAGCTTCTCGTTCATCCATCTAAGTGGAATCAAACTAACTTGAGCACCAGTACCCCATATTGCATCAGTCTTTACACCATTGATGAAACAGGATATGACACAACGTTGACCCACAAGTTAAGCCACCTGGGCGCGGCGTCAAGGATTAACAAAGCAATGGGCGACGTAGTGAACTTTTTTTAGACTCGTGGGACATGTTGTTGTTGTTTTCTGAATGGACTACCGTCTGTCCCTCGACAGAGCCCCGGTTAGGTTTCCCAAATTCTTTGGACGAGTGGGACATTTTATTGAAGAGAGGAGTATCGCTTTAATGGCCAGTATTTCAGCTTTCATTTCTTTGAAAGACGCTACCTCTTCCTTTAATGACTTAACTTCCATCTTCATGTTTACTGTCTGTGTCTTTAATTGTTCGGTTTCAGTAATTTCATTTTCAGTCTGTACGGAATACATTGAACCAGGTTTTCGTTTGAGCTTAGCTTTTCGCTCTTCCTCCTGTCTAGCGGCATTATTTAATTTCTCAATGAGTTCTTCATCAGTGATGTTTTGCATAATAAGTAAGACTCTATGGATGTTCAACTTCTGGTTTTATTCATTCGCAACGTTTCAATGCAGATACTAGCACCGTTTTCAAGCTAATGAGAGTAATAAAATTAAGAGCATATATATACAGTTTGAGA
>JAQQZZ010036599.1:0-10541 GCA_030265115.1 Mopalia vespertina | reverse complement strand
AGCAGTTATTGTCAGATCAACTGATGTCAGAGAGATTGTTGTGGAGCAGTTATTGTCAGATCAACTGATGTCAGAGAGATTGTTGTGGAGCAGTTGTTGTCAGATCAACTGATGTCAGAGAGATTGTTGTGGAGCAGTTGTTATAAGAGCAACTGATGTCAGAGAGATTGTTGTGGAGCAGTAGTCATCAACGTAATTGGTGCTAGAGCATATGTTCTGTAGCAGTGCGCATATGTTCTGGAGCAGTAGTTAATCAAGTAATTGGTGTCTGAGCATATGTTCTGAAGTAGTAATTATCCAAGTAATTGACATCAGAGCATATGTTCTGGAGTAGTAGTTGTCATAGTAATTGACATCAGATCTTATGTTCTGGAGCAGTAATTATCCAAGTAATTGAGGTCAGAGGATATGTTCTGGAGCAGTAGTTGTCAGAGTAATGGAGGTCAAAGCATGTTCTAGAGCTGTTAAGAGTGTTTGATATTAAGAGTGATTGTTGTGAAGCACTGGTCGACGGAGCAATTGCCATCAAAACTATGGTAAGTTTATCAGAGAGGTTGGTTAATGAGCATGAAATGTCTGGCTTTTCAAGTTTGTCTCATTTGGTCATGACATATTGTAAAAACATATGTATCTTGTTGCAGTAGTAAGATAATTGTACCCTGTAGAACTCATCAGTGGGAAATAATACAATTTACATTTTATTGTTGTTACTACAGCTGTGAACCAGGTGAATATTTTGGGTCGTGTTGGTAGAGATGCTGAAACCCGAGGCACAGAGACCCATCCAGTCGTCCTGTTCTCTGTGGCTACCAATGTCTTATACACCAAAGGGGACGGTAAGAACTTCATAATTTATACAAAAGAAAAACATAAATGCACGTGCACCAGATGGATATAGATCTGTTTAAATAATAATTATTATTTACAGTTAATAATAATTATGTTTTACGCAGAAAACGCTCTGCCCTAAAAATTTAACCTGCCTTCAGCGGTCTAAGCTAGAACTTTGGCTGAACCTGGACACCTACCAATCGACATAATTCTACATTCTGGATACCACATTTTTGATTCAATCAATAAATACATTGGATTAGCCATTTAATACAATGTAACTGTTTCAGCAAGTTATTAAACTTCTTCCATCTGCCAATTTAACAAGTGGAAATAACTGATAAGTCTTGTCTATTTCAATTCAGGAACAAACATGACCCGGACAGACTGGCATAGAGTTAGTGTTTTCAAACCTGGCCTTAGAGAGAAGATTGCTGCCAATATCAAAAAAGGGTATGTCAGGATTTAATCTGTTATGCTGTGTATATATTAAATTGTTCATTTAAATTACACACAGCCTTGGCTGATGGGAAGGAGTTTCCGGTACATTCTGAGTAAAGGGAAACATGAATAATATTGTGCTCGAAGACACAGGACTCGTATGTGCAACAGAGGACACTACTACAGCCACAGTCTCAATTGTCTGGCACTTATTCTTAAAAATATTTGTGGCTAATGCTAAGACACTGAAATATGAGAAGAAAATAAAACAAGGTTATTTTCTAGCCTGTCTAATGTTTGTTTATTTTGATTTTCATTTGTAAGCCTATGACCAAAATATTGAATCTACTGGCAAAATGAAGATTTAAACTATGTTGGTCTTGCCACACTTCTGCCAAAAAGTCAACTCTTGGCACACTGTGACATCACTTTGTGGGAGGTTAAATATGATACTTAATACTTAATCATGGCGTCAATGATAGTTTGTGTGTTCAGATTCTGTGAACTACATGTACTGGAATTGTGTTAGGATGCAGGAGATTTACCCTACGACCTAAACCATTTCCAGAATTCCACTCCCACCACCCCACCCCCCAAGACTACTTCCCCACAAGACTATTTCCCCACTAAAGGTTTAAGCCCCCCCCCCCCCCCCAATTAAATACCTATAATTTATTTTTGTAATTTTGATTCTTTTTATTCTATAACACGTAAATACATACATATACATTATAGCTTGTCATTATGGTTAATACATATTAGCCTAAATTAATAACGTAAAGTTTTTTTCGTTATGGCTGCTTGTTGTGGTTTATAACACTATGCAACAGGTAAATAATCATGTAGATAATTATTCACTTTGGGGGCACTATTTAAGTCTGGCTTCAGTGAACCCTGGTGGAGAGGGAACAACAATGTACACTTAGAGAAAGGCAAGTCAACTAAACATATCGGGGGAAAAACAGTGGGCCTTAGAATTCCTCTTTTTTTCATTTGTTATGGGGGGACAACCAACATGTTCAGATGAGGTAAACCCCAGTTTACTTTCCCTTTCACACAGTCTGAGATGGATGTTAATTTTAACACAGACATTGGTTCTAACACAGACGTTTGTTCTAACACATACGTTGGTTCTTCCACAGACATTGGTTCTAACAGATATTAATTCTAACACAGACGTTGGTTCTACCACAGACGGAGAAAAAAGTTAGATCAGACAATAAGTCAATATCAACAATATTCTAAGGTCTCATTTTTTTTTTCATTTCTTGCCCTAAGGATAAACTTCAGTAAAAACATTTTGTCCAACAGTTGATATATTGGGAGGAAATGACAGTCATCCTGTCTTTTCTTCACACCTAAGGACTATTTGTTCTCTTTTTTTGGTCACAGGGCTTGAATGACAAAATGAAATATTATTTTCTTTTTCAGAGACCGTGTGTATGTATCTGGCAGTATTCAGTATGACGATTACAAAGACAATGACACAACGACCAGAACAGCCACCGTTTTAGCCAGTAAGTCCACCAATTGAAACTTTCCTAAGGTGGTACATGTATTTATTTAATGTTGTTTTGGAAGTTCCACAAAGTTCAGTTTAGTGTTCAAAGAGAGATAATTGTTGCAACCGATGTGAATCCGTTCACAACATTCAGCTTTTGTTTGTTGTAACCGATGTGAATCAATTCACAATATTCAACTTTTGTTTGTTGTAACTGATGTGAATCAATTCACAACATTCAGGTTTTGTTTGTTGTAACCGATGTGAATCAATTCACAATATTCAGCTTTTGTTTGTTGTAACCGATGTGAATCAATTCACAATATTCAGATGATGTTTGTTGTAACCGATGTGAATCTGTTCACAACATTCAGATGATGTTTGTTGTAACCGATGCAAATCAGTTCACAACATTCAGATGATGTTTGTTGTAACCGATGCAGATCAGTTCACAACATTCAGATGATTTTAACAATGTTGGAGAAATCTTTATGGAGAACGAGACGTCCAATTTTGTTTCATGCGGGGGTTAAAAACAGGGTGCCAGTTAAAAAATGAACAAAAGCCTGATATAAAGGACACTGAAATAGGGTAAAGTGGCAAGCTGTCCATCAGTGCAGTCTTGTGATTGCCCCGCTTTATTGTCCACCACTACTGTAGTTGGGGGGGGGACTTTGAAATGCTTCTCGACATCCGTCGGCCTGTCACAAATGCTTGTGAACACACTAGCTGGAATACAAACGCACCAATTAACTTCAAACTTGGTGTGTAGCTTCCTCCTGTAAAGACAACGGATGGTATTGCAAATCACCAATTTCCATTAAACAAAATGGCTGTTATTACATTATTATAAAATATTCATGCCTGTATGTGTTGTGAACATGATAAGTGGAGAATAAATTCATGGATTAACCTCAAACTTTGAATATGGATGGGATTGCTTTTCACCAAGTTCTGTAAAACAACATGGCTTCCAGTGCATAATTTTACAATATTCATATCTGTATATGTTGTGAACACCATAACTCTGTAATAAATTCATGGATTAACTTGAAACTTGAAATATAGTCTCCTCCTATTAAGACAACAGATGGGATTGCATTTCATCAAATTCTCTAAAACAAAATGACCCCCATTGCATGATTTTACAATATTCAATCTGTTTTGTAAACAAGATAGCTTGAGAACAAATTCACTGATTAATTTGGAATTTAGCTTTCTTGTATTAAGATGAAGGATAGGATTGCATTTCACCAAATTACGCATATTGCATAATTGTTCAATATTGACGCCTTGGTGCTGTAAACATGATTATTTGAGAACAAATTCACATATAAAACTTGAAACTTGTACTGTGCTTTCCTCCCTTGAGATGACAAATTGATATGGATATCACCAAGTTTAATAAAACAAAATGGCCACCATTGCATAATTTAGCAATATTTACGTCTGTATGTAACAAACCACAAACAACAACAATCATCACTCAAATTCAGATATTAACTTCAAACTTTGCTTTTTCTGTTAATACCATAGATGTGGTTGTATTTCACTAGGTTTCACAAAAAATATGACTGACATTGCATTTTGCACCAAAATGGTCATAAACAACATAACTTTTACTCTTTGGCCCTTGAAGAAAAAAAATGGTTCTTAAACAAAAGTAGGAAAAGGTGATTTGACTGGGATTATGAGCATATTTTTGTCCAAAAAAAAGCATTTAGGGGTGGACCTGCTAGCTACTCAGCTTGTCTTTTTTGCCAGTGTTGTGGAGGGTGGTTATTTTAACTTACCTGCTATATGAGTGAAATAACCTATGTATGTTGTTATATCCTTATCAAACAAACTGAATATTTTCAGAAGCTGTTGTTGTCTTCTTTTAATTTTGCAGCTGATATTGTCAACTTGACAAAGAGATATCTAACAGCTGAAACTGTTGAAGAGGACCAATGAAAACCACAAACTTGATGGATCATTACATGTTAAAAACTTGTTTATAGTCTGCTGCTGGACAGTGGCTGAATCACCACTGCTGTGTAGGGAGGGATGGTCTTGTCATAAGGGTTTTCTTGTGCATGTGTGAGCCATGAAGGTCTTGCAACTTGTTGCTGGTCATGCTGTTCAAGACCTGCACCTGATACACGTCTTCCTGCGGATGTAAAGCTGGTTACTCAGTGTTTGAATTTTGCAAAACTAAACTGGGTTTCCTCGGACATAAAAATATAGCCTATCCAATAAACTTAAATAAAAGAAATCTGTGTAAATGTTACTTTATTCATATTTCTAGACTCCATCTGGAATCTCTCATTTTGTCTACAGGGTGAAATGGATGTTGCTTCCTGTTAATAGTTGCTTTCCAAATTACAGGGCAACAAATAGCCTATCTATTGTAGCTGTCAGTGTTTCTCCGCCAATAAGAGAAAAGAAAAAGAGGACAGTGAGCCCCATTCTCTTGACATCAGGACTGTCAAGATTAAATATATGTTTTGGCTGAGAAAATAAGTATCGGTGTGGGTAAACATAATTAACCCATACTATGATATTAATTTTGTGTGGCTGTCGCTATCATTATAAAGTGGAAACACTCATTTGACGGTCTTAAGTTAATTTTTATATGCCCGATGAAAATCGGTCATATTATGGTATGATCAGCATCCGTCCTTACGGTTGGCTCCAATCCATTTTCGGAGCAGAACTCGAAAACTATAAGGCCTATGTTGGTGAAACTTGGTACACACATTCACCATCGATTATAGTTGTGCCTTTTGCTATGGTTGATTCACCATTTTTTGTTATTCTTGTTTTTATGAATGTTAAGTTGGACTTAATCAAAAGTAAATTTTGTTTCCGGAGCAGAACACGAAAACTATATGGCCTATCTTTTGAAACTTGGTAGGCATATTAACCATTAACTGTAGTTGTGCCTTTTGCTATTACGGATTTATCATTTTAAAAATCTGTCTGTCTAGTCAGCCGTATGGCTCTAATCCGTTTCCAGAGTAGAACTCGAAAACTATAAGGCATATCTTTAGGACACTTGGTAACCACATTAACCATTAACTGTAGTTGTGCCTTTTGTTGAAATGTCTTCGGTTCCCATGATTATCCCAGGAGCACCCCCACAAGGGTGTATGTTGGGTTTACTAAATCTCCTGTATAAAGTATATTTTGCTTGTAAGAAAAAAAGAAATTCGGCTTGGGGAAAACTTTGTTCTCGATTTCTACTGTTCAGTTCAAATACACACCCCTCAACGGTCATGCAATTGATCTGTTGGCATTTTGCTAATTGGCTTTTGGTAATAGCCAGCAGGTAGTCCGTTCAGGTGAGATATTCACCTTAGTTCTTCCGTCTGCCAATACACATATTCGTTAAGGCATTCATTTTACAATTTTAATCTAAAAAAAAATCATTCTAAAATACTCAAACTTTTTGCATTTTTAATATTATAAAAAGAAGATTTCAAAAAAAGTAAAAAGCGGTGATTAATCGTTCAAGTTTGCATGTTTTGTTGCTGAGGTGTAAAGCTACTCCTGGAGAAACTCTTGTCGGCATTCTTTTAACATACATGTAGATGCTGGCTGAAATTGAATGTTGGGTTTTCCCAATATGTTTGTTATTTCTTACATTCCATTTATGAGTTCAGCCACATCTATAAACTTGGATAATATCGTTGAATTCTTGAAGGTTCAGGTCAATTTTTTAGAGCATGTATTTCATTTTCGAAATATATATTGCCCTGACCTGGACAAAATCATTCAGGACAACGTAAGGTTTATTTTACTCTCAATTTTATTGTTAAAAATTATTCTGTACAATTTAAAAGTGTTGCCTTGTTAATCAGTTGGTTTGTTTGCTTGATTGGGGTTTAACACTCTCATGACGGTGTGCCAGCCCAATAGAAGAAGGAAGCCACCACTGGCAACAAACAAAGACAAAACCAGACAAATACAGGATGTTGTACAAAGTCCTCACAAACAGATTGGTTTCATGTTTGCCTTTAGCTTTGAAAGCACAAGGGGCCGATTTCACAAAGCAGATTTTGACTGAAGTGAGAATCCGAAAATGTAAATTAATTCCCTACTTTTGAACTCGGACACTGGATATTTAAGTGTTAATATCCTAAAAACACTAAGTAAATAGCCAATAGGAAATATATACCATATAGGTTCAATACAATCTTGAATTTGTGAACGTAGATTTTCACTTAAGTCACAATTTGCTTCGTGAAATCGGGGCTCAGTTGCTTGAACCGCGAACATCAGATTAAATTGCTAATAGGGAATTAGATCTAGACCGTTAACTGAGGTCATCTAATAGAGGAATAAAGTAAATAGAGCTTCAAGCAACCGGCCTCAGAGCAACAGAAAGCTCTCTCCCAGCCCTCCGCTTCAATCACTTGGTGTTAAAGACATAAAACTGTTTACAAGTGTTGAGACACACAGAGTAAAACTGTTGAAAATGGAGCCTTCCAAAGTATTTTAAGGAGACTTTCTGGTGCAGAAATGTCCAGTGGCGAATGTGAGATTCAAAGGAAAAAAAACAAAATCAAGCTGGTTGGTTTGAAAACCACATAAAATTTGGACATCTGATTCTCAAGATAACTACATAGCTTGGGCATTCCACTTACATGTATATGACTTTGCGTTGTTGGTAATTGGTGGAAAACCCAAACTGCCACCAGAAAACTTCCCTTTTATACTTAAGGTGGAAAGGAAAGAGCCTCAATCACATAACAGTACATTGGTGGTTCTACGGACAATTGGTTTATATGATTTGGTTTTAACGCCATAAGCTCACTTAAGGTTATTTCCCTCATAAAACGATGTGAAGGAAACCCCCCTCGTCACCACTGGCAAAAAGACAGGATACTCCATGACGCAATACAAATACATCACATACTGATTAGCTCCATGTGGCACCTTAGCTCCAAGTGCACCATGGCAACAGGAAGCTGCCTCTCAAGACTGGAAATATGTCATTTCCCCATGGTGAAATAGCTTTAATATCGTTATCAACCAAGAACAAAGTTTAAGAAAAAACAACTTGCCAAAAAGTGATGGATTTCACTCCACTTTGCTTTAATTATAAAATCTGCCCCATAGTCCAACAATAAACTGGTAAGGACTAAGCAATCGTTACAAAATCCCATCAACATATTTTTGTTACTCTTCCTGGAGACTTTGTTCTTACATGTGTACTTGATACTAGAAGCCATCCGGAGTGGTCTCTCTTCAGGTTATTGTCACCTTCACAATAGAAAGGGGTTTTTGTTACATAATGCTCAGAAGATTTCTTAGTTTACAAACTTTTGCTTTACACACTTCTAGTGCTAATTCCACTGATTGAATCCAAACCCTTGCTTTTACGACAGCCCTGTGTGCCCTCACAACAATAAATGCAATGTGAAGAGTTTTGCTCTGCTGGAAAAATACTCTTCCTCCAGGGTTAAGTAAAGGCATCATAAAACGCTGGGAACACACTGCCCTGAACTAAATTGTTTGTTTGATTGGGGTATAACGTTGTAATATTAGAATATTTGTTAGCTTATTAGTGCATCCATGTGAATTAATATTTGTACTTGAACCCAACCTACATGTTGGGACCTGTAGTCCCAAAGCGTGTATTGCTCATCCTTTCCTTGGTGTCAACAATTTTAAAAGGAAAATACAAAATTGATCTGAATGAAATAATGTGCTTGTTATAGCTGACATCTGGTCTTCTGGAATGTTTGAACTTCGATTAAAATCAGAGTACATATTGAACAAGTCAAATGTCACAATCACAATTTTCCCCCTGTCACAATTCACTATGGCAGCAATCGTTTCCCCAGCCTCAGTTGTAGCAAGGCTTTTCATTGGTTCTCCAGATTGTTTAATTTGGTACAGGGGCCTTGATTTGTA
This sequence comes from Mopalia vespertina, assembly GCA_030265115.1. Taxonomy (NCBI): domain Eukaryota; kingdom Metazoa; phylum Mollusca; class Polyplacophora; order Chitonida; family Mopaliidae; genus Mopalia; species Mopalia vespertina. The sequence continues at coordinate 1,867 of JAQQZZ010036599.1, read as the reverse complement.
ATTGAAGAAAGTCTTAACACCCGCCCTTCCATCCTCAAAGTTAACTAAAAATAGTCTACTCTGAGGTGAATCCTGTTTTATTGGCAATGGCAAGATCTCTAAACCTGTAAAACGAAAACAGAATATTGAGTGTGTTTGTTTGTTTGGGGTTTAATGTTGTACCTTAGCTTATTTCACTCATATGACAGTGTGCCAGCCCTATGGTGAAATCACCCTTGATTCCTATGGCAAAAAAACAAACCCTAGACCATCACAAGATGCAATACAAAGAGATCCACTAATACTAATAATAAAACTTAATTTTCAGAGGATTGATAAAACTCAGTCAACAGATAGTTTACCTTCTCCAAGGCCCTCCATACTCTCACACATGCAAACAATAAAGAGCTAGAAACTTAAAGACTAGTAATACGAGGGAGAAAAAAAGAAATAATACAAAGCATTGTTAATCTGCACAAATCTCAAAAATTAATAAGGCACATGTTTTTACATTTCAGGATAACATTTGATGTCATGTTTAAATTTCAAGAAAATTTGTGGGCCATTGAAATAGAAGAGAAAATCGAGAAAAAAAACAACAACACATAAATGAACCATTGCAGATTTGTAGTTAGCAATGTAGTTTACTTTTATAAAGAGAATTAAAGTTTGAGAAAAATCGAGTCATTTGGATAAATATATTAAAAGTTGTAAATTCACATCACAACGGTATTCTGCAGCGTATGAAGCACATAACCATGACATTATTCAACCATTAACACCGATAAGGTATGGATAGCGCATATAGCACGAGTCTTGTAAACATCAGGTCGACAGTTCGATCCCTCCTAGATACAATTGTTTTTTATCTATTTTTCTCCTTCTGCAAAAGTAACAGTTACAGTATTATAACGAAATAAAGCTATTACTTTTTAAGGCAATATATCTTGAGCTTAAAAGCCATATAACCGTTCCATCCGGTTATAACATCTAGTTTAATTTGGATTAAGTGTTTAGTCATTGAATGTGAAATTATTTGATTTATGGTCATTTCTGAATTCATCACAATTAAAATATTTCATAGCCCTGTATGTTATGCTTTTATGAGATTAGGTTTTGCGCTGGGAATTACGTTTGGGAGCAAGAAAAATTGAATGGTGGTCACTGAGAAACAAGTCTGTTGTGCTGGTGAAATATATATTTTCAGGGTTACTGGAATTCCTGGTTATTCTAGTGGGTTTAGTTATGAGCTGTGAAAAAGTGCAGGTATATCAATACAAGCAGCCCACCTTTGGGAAGTTTCTTCAAGTAGATTATTGTTTAAGTCCCTAAGAATTGCGATTTCTTTATCTTCAGATTTTTTTTTTGCCATTATATCCTCGTAGCCCGTTATCCAATCTGCACAAGCATTTTAGGGTCTATAAACAAAGCCAAGTATGGTTTTGAATTTGGAAGAAGTATTTCAAGCCAAATGATTTCAAAATGTTCATGTTCAAAGTCAAATATTCTAATATATGGAACTGTATTTGATATGTAGGTTTACACTCCACTCCCAGATTTTTTTTCTTCTATCTTTCCGCTCCACAACATAACCCGCAGAATTTCTAACAGTTTTTTTTACTGTGGTGTATTTGTTTTTAAAGTTCATCTCTCCAAACCGCCTGCCGAATTATTGAGTGAAAATTCTCTTCCCAATTCTCTTTTGTATGATTGTTCTGAAAAAATATCTGTTTTACATCGTCAATCCTTTGCATTAAGTTACTAGAAGAACCGGCCACTATTGGCTATTGATTGGTGTTTGACGTCGTACTCAAAGGTATTTCACTTATATGACGACAGATTGTCCACTTCACACTGCTCTTTGCCTTCTGGTGAAAAACTAAGAGGA
>JAQQZZ010036598.1:0-24068 GCA_030265115.1 Mopalia vespertina | reverse complement strand
CCCCACTCGAGCCCCATCATTTTTTCTGGGATGTGGGCTGAGCCCCACCATTTTTGTGCACGGGATCCTAGCCCCCCCCCTCCCCCCCCCCCAAACTTCCCTCGCCCTTGTTAACTATCTTGATGAATAATATGTGAATAGATTGGAACTTACGTGTTGGTTGGACAGCCCTCACAGACAGCTGGACGACGTCTCCAATTGACACTTCTGTTGTTGGGGATCCATTCTGTAAAATTTCGAGAATAGCTCTGTCGACAGCTTTTTCGGAGTTTTCGTCAATTGACCTGGCCATTATCACAAAATTAAGACATGTGCGTTAAGCGTACATAAATATTAGGTAGATCATCTCTTTGTCTATAATCCAGGTCAACAAAACACAAAAAGATGAAAAATTCCCTAAATGCACATGCAGATATACAGATGTATGGATTTTGATATTAAATGTTTATTATGACACAGGTAAGCACCGCTTACCATCAAGCCCCACGCCTTATACCCAGCATATTGTATAAGGCGTTCCGTGTTTTCAAAGTAGAGAATGACTAAGTAAGTCTAAGACTGCTTTGTGATACACGGTGCTTCAAACAGCTGGTTTCCTAATTAATTGAATTGTTTGTTTTTATAAATGTAAATAGTGTCCTTTCCGTGAATATAGCTAGGCGGCTTTATCGGTCTGATGAAAAAGGAAGATGAAATCAACTTGAAATAACTTTAATTGACTTTTAGTTACGATGCTATATATGTTTCTCCTTTCACGACGACCTTAATGATCTTACACTCGTCCATATATAAACAATAACAAATGCATGTCCTATGCATCACTTCCGCCTATTTTGGTGACAGGATAGAAATGTCATTCAAGAGAAGTCAGTGATGGCGACTTCATATAATAAAGTTTTTGAACAAAACATTCTCTTTTAAAACATCTTTTCCTGTTGAGTTAGCACTGAGCAATATGTTTAGTAACCATGTGTCAGTTATAATGGTAACTCGTCCAGACATGCGCAGCTATGTGGTTAGCGGATTGGTCAAGCGGCACACAACTTCCGCCATTGTTTAAATGTCTGCCCCCATAGTATTTTAACGTTGTAATGGACTAGCTTAATTTCGATAGTGAAGAAGAAAACAAATCGCAAAAATCAAATTAGCATTATTTGATAGCAAATTTTGCGCTCTATTCAATACTTCGCTCTGTTTCTTAAGTTAACCATCCCTTTAATATTCTAAGTTTGTCGTTAGATTAAGAGTCATGTCATTAAGTTATTTGTATAGCAAACATAAACTACTAGCTTACCCTTCAACTGTAAGCGATCCAGTGGAAACAACAAACGGCTGGACGTCTGAGAAGTTGCAGGAAGCTGCGTACGTAACATCTTCGGCAAACGTCAATTGTTGACCTACTCCAGGTAGAAGCCGGGACTTCGCCACCACGTCGACGGCAATCGTATCTGAACCCTGCAAGAAGAAACGAATATCCGTTTTGATATTGGGACAAAAACTGCACAACCACTGGGATAGACGTTAAAGAGCTTAACGTCCAAAACATATATAAAACGTAGCCAAAAGTGACATCAAGTACATGCATATATCTATATCTATATCCCTACAACTGAAGCTCAATCCTCTAAAATGCTCTATAAATAGTAATGTATGGTAGATTCTGGTTAATTCAATGAACTGGTTACTATTAAGTAGATAAAGATGAAAGACATATGTATTATGTTATTACCACAACTCTGGTTTTCTTCAGTTCAATGTCTGATGCAGAACAAGATATTGGCGTCCCGGGTAAGTCCCCTATTCCGGCCACCTCAAATGTGAATGGCGATTCTACAGTGCCGTCCCCTTCAATCCCATTCCCGGCACTGTCAAATACTCCAAGGGAAGAGTCGCTGGAATTCCCACGATTCACCATATATACAGCCTCGATTTGGTCTGCGTTTTTCACCAAGAAAAACTTTAAGTTGTATTCGGTTTCTGTTTTCCAGCATGCCACTGCGGCTGAGTAAGACAAGAAACATATTGTAGTTGGTGTAGTTTAAATAAATCAATGCGGATTGTTCGGATGGACTATGAGCAGTGCGTAGGTCCATGTAAACAAGAAATAAGTCACATGACCCATGTCCTTGGTGCATTACACTGTCCCATGATTAATTATTTAACAGTTGCAAGCAAAGGGAAAAAACAAATACAAATTGATCTTGTGTTATTTCATAATTTGTTGTAGTCCTAATAAAAGTTAAAAGTTAGGGAATGGAACAAATCACCAATACCTATTCCAGTTATTAAATCAACATCCCTTTTTAAATCAAGATTTAAGGTATGCTTACTTCAATTCATCCCACTGTGATAACTCCATATTCATCCTGGCCACTTCTCATTAAAATTTAAAATTACCAATACTCGGTACTAAATATTCGCCACCATGTATTATACGGTTCAACAACAGTATCAATAATTTATCAAGTTTATATTTACAAGTGAACAAATTATATATAATATTTTGGGATAGAACAATCCTTCTTTGGGCTTTATTACCGTCATACCATTTATAATGCGTTCTGCTGTTTTGCTTTGTCTATAAATTATGGAGAATAAATATCAAGTCAACTCAAATGACCTGCAGCAGCGTGTGAGAGAAGCGCACGACAGACGTACTGTATAGGCTTACCTTGTTGTGTGAGTGAGGCATGGTGTGGCTGTGTTAACCCAGAACAATACTGCAGGACAACAAGGAAGTGATCTCATTATACAAACAGTTAAGTAAGAAATGACACAAAAACTCAGAAAACAAAGGTCTATATTGCTGAGCCCCTGGCTTGATTGTGAGAGTAACATTTTTTCAAAACCCATTATGACGCCGAATATAGGTCATAATATTATGTACTTTTAAATTTTTGAAAAGCTTTCATATTCAGGATTATAAATATGTGATTTTGGTGATCATCCAACTATAACTCATTGCAAATTGAAATCATGTCATCGGAATAAAAACTCAGTGCACTGTTGATGCGTTATTTCTCAGAATGGAAAAACTATAACACCGAATAAATTATTTCATTTTGTAGAATAGTTTTTGAACTTAAAAGGGTAACTCAATTTTTCGAAAGTTTGCTTAAATGATTTCAATGGACATTTTTCCGGCCCAGCCAAAATATCTTCCTGAAAACATTTGTAAACATCTGGACCGAACGTTTCACAAAGGCAGCATTTCGATGCCCACACTCTTTAAAATGCAACACATTTGAATTCGGACAGATTTGGAGAAATGGACAAGGACGTTTCTGCTTTCGGTCATAATTTAATTAGTGGCGGCTCCATTCCTAAGAACGATGTGCGCCATAACGTTTCTGTCTTGAATCTGCCCAAATTTAATGTGTCTCAAATAGGCATTTAAATATTCGTTATTGATTCATGGTGCCCTGGTGCTCTAAGAGCTAAAGGGGAACAGGAAGCCGATCTGTTTGTGGTGTCTGTATTGTGTCCTGTCGTTGTCCTGTATTTGTCCCTTTGTCTTTGTTTGTTGCCAGTGGTGTCAAGGGTGGTTTCCTTCATCTATTGGGCTGGCACATCGTCATATAAGTGAAATACCCTTGAGTACGATGTTAAACCCCAATCAAACAAACATACCATGCTATTGTTAATCAGTGTTATAGGTGACAATTTTGGTCATATGAGTACATATTTATCTCTCCTTTTGACCACTGACCATCCCCATTAAATTATATTGTTAGTTGTCAATGTCATAGGTGGCAATTTCGGTTATATGAGTTACATATTTATCTCCCTTTTTGACCACTAGCCAACCCCATTATAAACAAACAAACAAAAGTACTGTCTATATTGATTCCAAAGTCGGATTCAGATTCATTGATTGATTGGTGTTTTCAGTTATATGTCAACAGTATACTCCAACAATAAATAGTCAAACTAAGATGCAATGTGAAATCTTGTTCTGTTGATAGATTAATGTTCCTACAGTGCTAAGTAAAGACAGCATAACTATGATCAGGGCACACTGCCCTTTATCCAGAGGTCTTATTCAGCAAATTAGAGATCAATATAGCTATGTGTTTCAGTATTCAGCCAATAAGAGATCAATGTATCTATGTGTTTCAGTATTCAGCCAATAAGAGATCAATGTGTCTATGTGTTTCAGTATTCAGCCAATAAGAGATCAATGTATGTATGTGTTTCAGATCCTAATCCGTGTCTGGGGAACCCATGTCAAGAAGGTGGGACATGTATTCCACAGATCAACTCTTTCCAATGTATCTGTCCAAAAGGCAGGATAGGGACAAGATGTGAAACATGTAAGTTGTACTGACAAACGTTAGAATCAAAAGAAGGTAAAATCACACAAAGGAGCAGAGCCATCAGTGCTGATATAATTCATAATTCAACTGGCTATGGTTCAGTGGTCAGCCTGTCTGCCTACTAACCCTACTTCAATGTACCGCGCACGGATCGATTTTGTCCGTCGACCACCTGTAGATGAGTGAGTCACACCTTGTGGCTCAGGCAATCATGAGGTGGTTTTTACGAGCTTTCCTGTCGGTTTTCCACCATATTTAAGTAAGAGACAGAGAGAAGTGAACAACCGGTCATTATATAAGTGAAATACCCTTGAGGACGACATTAAACCCAATCAAACCAAAGAAAAGACTTAATTTAAGTTCAGTACACCCATTCTGTAACTGTTTATCTTGGGATTACTATATGGGATTAGTATACTAATGCCAGCTATATCCCAGGTTTATCATACACCGATGTTGGCTAGACCATGTGCCAAGATTATGGCAGGATCTTTTTTTAAAAATTTTTTTTATAAATAATTTATTTATGCTCATCGGTCACGAATTTACAACTTACCTTGCATCACCACGTGACCTGGTTTGCAGGTGAAAATATTTGCAAATGTGTATAGAGTACTTGTATGTCGTGGCAATAATAGGTACATGGATTGGCATAGAAACAACACGGTAGTATTTACAATTAGTATTTACTCAAGAGTCAGACAAATTGTAAATAAATTCAACACTATAAACTTTGCCTATAGTGGCAGGATCTTGATCCATCCCTCCATCCATCAAGCCTATGATATCCACAAAGGGTTGAGTTGTCATATTGCATATCACTCTATTGAAGTCTCCATGTTTAAATCAGTGTGAGGTGATTTGCCATTTGACAAAACAGATGTGCTTTGTGGACCTGATATAACTTACGTTATGACATAACATACGTGATGCATCAGTAAAAACTTTTCAGCTGACTGGCCGATGTGGCATTTGTCGTCAAATCCCCTCACTTTGGTTGCCAAATAAAGCAGCGCCACTTTTTCCCAACAAAAATGTCTATCCCCAATTTAAAATAATGTTTTTTCTTTACAGCCTGCTCTGGTAGGGATGTAACATTTATCCTGGACATGTCAAGGAGTATTGATCAAAAGAAATTCAAGAAACTTCTGGAGTTTATAGCTGATCTTGTTGAGAAATTAGACATCGGAGTGGACGGGACACAGGTTGCCATGGTTACATACAGTGACCACGCCCATGTTACCTTCGGTCTTGGTAGATATCGTGAGAAGAAAGATCTTGTCCATGCTATATTGAACACGGGCTACATACCTGGGGCTGCGAACGTAGCCCAAGCTCTGGACTATACGTCAGAGTATGTGTTTAAAGAAGAATACGCGGACAGAGTCTGGGCGGACAATGTTGCTATATTGATAACCGACGGTGAATCTAACGTTGATCGTCACTTAACTGTGCCTATGGCTGTTAAATTACGTGATTCCGGAGCAACTATTATTGGGTTAGGTTTACGTTTAGAAAATACTGATGAACTTCATGCCATTGTTGGTGACAAAAATAACATTTTTGAAGTTGCAAGATTTAGAAAATTACCAGAAGTGATAAAACAGTTTATCCCGCGTCTCTGTGTGGCGCAAACTGAGGCAGAAAATGAGCCTGGTAACCAAGACAACCCTGATCTAAAATCTAGCCCAGAATTTTCAAGTGCTGATTATTATGAAGATTATTATCAAGATTACGAAGTCTAGCACAAAAAAGACAATTAACGAACTTTTTGACAATATTTAACCACTCAATGAATCGGTGATATGACTTTTTTTTATTGTTTCTGTATATTTGTGATTTATCTTAAGCTTTTGTTCAGTCCATTTTGTCAAATTTGTTTTTTATTACATTTCGTCTCCATTATTTCAAGTTCATTACAAAATCATGTCATGTTAATTTTTTTTTTTTATTATTATTGTCCCGAGTGCCAAACCCTCTATGCAAATAATTTCATTTTTATTCTCTCAAATCTATGTGTATTGTATGTTTTGTTTTTTGTTTTTTACTTTTATTTTCTCCTTAATTATTCCCATATACAATATGTATTTCAACAAAATGTGCTTTAAATATTACAAATGTGCCAAAAATGGTGAGCATAAAAAAGATGGCGAGAATCCAGATTATGCCTGTATTGTAATAATGTTTGAGGATAATGCTGTTTGACTCGATGCTCAAAGGAAAAGCTCAATATCCACCATGTTTTGATACTATAAAAGTTTGTTGACTATCATGCACATTGCAAGTGCCTTTCTGTACAAGTCGTTACTTACCAAATAAAGTCATATTTATTTTGGATGATATCTTTTATCACCCAATCATTTATTTGTGTTTTTTGTGTTCTTCTTTAGCATGTTTACACTTCAAGGTGCTGCTCGTTGTCTGCATTAGGCACGGGTGGTTGGAGGGAGCTTCATGTTGCCCTGGTGCTCCCAGAGCTAAAGGGGATAAGGAAGCCGATCTGTTTGTGGTGTCTGTATTACGTCCTGTTACTGTCCTGCCTTGTCTTTGTTTGTTCTCAGTGGTGATGAGGGTGGTTTCCTTCACCCATTGGGCTGGCACGTCTTCATATAAGTGAAATACCCTTGAGTACGACGTAAAACCCCAATCAAACAAACAAGCATAAGTCAGGCGATGTTTCTCATCTGTTTGAAGAGTAGCAATTCTGTCTTTACTTAGCACTGGTAGAAAATTAACTTTCCAACATTATGGAACCGCTTTACAACCTCGTTGTACTAGTGTCAATTATTGTTGGAATACACCGCCGTCATACAAGAGACATACCCTTAAGCACAGTGTAAAACACTAATCAATCAATCAATTACCTCCTCCCACTAGCTTATTTGAGTCCGTCATCTTAAACAAGTAACGGTTAACTTGGTGCTTAGTAAATTAACTTGCACTACATTTAAATGTAGGTCAAACTAACCCAGTTGTACAATTCGATGAAATTGTTTGCCCAAATGGACCTATCTAGAGTAGCTGCAGCCATGTGTATCTTGTATTGTAAGTTTACTCTTCTCTGTGAAATTCATCAATGGGAATAGATGCAGAGTTCTGTATCTCCGATCGTCTGTCATATCATGTAGCCGTAGAGATACAGAGTTTGACCGATCCTAATCGTGTAATTTTAAGTTTTTACACTTACCCACTTTTATGTGTTTCATTAAAACTACTATCCAGTTATTTTTTGTATTCCGAACGCAGTGATTCATTTTTTATGTCAATTGTGTCCTTAAATCGTCCAGAATAGGCGTTTAAAAAATAGGAACATCACGGTCCAACTTCTTGTTGTCAAGCCGACATATTCCTAACCTAGCCCCATCTCCCACAATGCATTCTGCTACTTGAGATGCCGCTGTAGGGCAATTACACGATTAGAAGCCTTCAAACTCAGTAGCTAGTTGTGTTAGTGTGGCTGTTGACTGATAGAGTACACCGTCGCCAAATGAGTGATATACGCTTAAGCAGGTTGTTAAACACCAACCAATCAGACAGCAGCTGTGGTTTGAAAAGTTATTACGCCTATTAATTCAAAAGTTTAATAGTATAAATATTTTGAAATAACATAATGTATCTTCAGTGTATTGAATAATTATATGGCTTTGGTTCACCATTTTCTTAGTGCTTCAATAACACCACTTGTGTGTTAAATCCAACCTGCTTTGGTACCGAAACAACAATTAAACACGTACCTCAAGAGAGACCTTTGGTACACACTATTCTTTACTAAAAGTTGACTTAATAAGAAAAGACTTGGTAATAGCCGAGAAGTTCTTTTTTATTATAACGCAAAGTTTCTATGTAGATACTGGCATCGTTAAAAGGCATAGTGCCCTATGCTTGGTAACAGTCGAAGTATCCGTACCGAAACGTTGTTTGCTTGATAACGGTGTTATACTGAAACGTTATTTGCTTGATAACGGTGCTAATAACTGTACTGAAAACAAATTTGCAACAAATAAAAGGCGTCATACAAAAACAAGTTTGTTTGCTTGTTAACGGTGCTTATAGCTGTACCGAAACGTTGATTTACAATAAATAAAATTGTCATACATAAACAAATCTTTTCTGATTAGTTCAACAAGCTTCAAATTACCTGCAAGACTTTAAAGCGTGACGTATATTTATTAAGCAAATACATGTATAGCTATAAAAACAAACCTATTTTCCATTCCGAAGTAGGTATGAAGATAGTTGCAGGCTGAGTGGCTGTTGTGTTGAATCCATACGTTGGTGCATCACTAGGTGTACTGACTGTTGAACTTGTCCTTGGAATGTACTTGTTGGCCCCACAGTCTGAAATTCCCTCCATTTTATATGGTTCGTCTTTGTCAGAGGGTTCCACAACTGAAATACACAGTGACTAATTTAATATTAAAACAATTTCCTACCACGTTCCTGTTCTTCTAATGTTCATGGAAAGTTTGCGAACGAAAGAAGACAATAGTAAACTATTGGAGAACTTCAAATTCTACGCTAGAAATTAGTAAGATCACAAAGCGGTCTTTGACAGGACACTTTAATGTTTTGCTGGACCCCTGGGTTGATTTTGAGGAGAACAATTTTTCTAAGCCCGTTATGACGATTGATTATATAATATCAGAAGTCTATTTACTAGAAGTATGCAACTGCCATATAGATAAATTAACCGATATTGGGGACCGAGCCCCCTGTTATAACGTTTCATGTGACGTAACACACGAGAAAATCTAGAAGAACGCAATTTTAAAACTGATGCATTATGGGAAACTACTGGCGTTCCTCGATCATAATGTTGCTTACTAAACGAAACGCATTTACCCAGTGCAATATGTGCCTGTTAAATAGACAATAAACGGCAACTAAATAGACAAATATTAATCCAGTCGTCCGAACAAAAACTATTTCTAGACAGTGGGTGACCAGGGACGAAATTACCCAGAGTTCCTCACAACTAAAAACATACGTGTCTGAAATGTGACGTCGCCGTTTCTTGCTGTTCTACAGTACCGTGGACATTACTATATGGCAGTTGCATACTTTTAGTTAATAGACTTCTGATAATATATATTTTATATATGTATATATTTCTGGTAATTCTGGATACCCATGATTACAAATATGTTTATTTGGTGAAGATCCAATAACAACTCTAACAAAAATAAATTTTGGTGCTTTATTTCTCAGAGTGTTATTACAACAACACTAAATAAATTAGTTTATTTAGTATAATATCCCTTGAAGTAAACAAAAAAGGGTGCCTCATTTTTTTTTCGACATTTTGCTTAGAACGATTTCAGTGGACTTTTTTGTCTGCCAAATCGTGTAAAAACACAATATGTATCTTTCGGAAAAAAAATTTTTCCACCAATAATGGTTTATAAAGGTAATTAATTATGTTACATCTAAACTAATGAAATGAAACCGTTTTGATTTGACAAAATAATATATAATCATTAATTGGTGGGAATAATACTCCTATGGCCGCTGAATTACGCCTAATATTTCAGAAAAGAATGATGTCCTTATTTATGCACATTCTCATTTTAAACTAAAACTTAACTTTATGGTCTAAAAAAAACTATTTACATAAACTTACATTGGTAAGAGAACCAAAGTCTTTCTTTGGAATTAGTAGGGGTAAACCAAACCAGAGCCTTACTGGAGCCCTCGGGTACCGTTATGGCTTGGGGGGAATCACCCTGGCTTTCAAGCTTGTTCGTCGAGGCTTCGCACAATATAGTTGATGGTATATGTTTGTATTGCCCAGTGCTATCCATGTATTGTAACCGAAATGACGTTTCATCTTCACAAGACGTTCTTGGACCTAAAGACAAGTCATTGACGGCCAACCTGAAAATCTTTGATTTGGGAATCGGGATACTCCACTGACAGAAGGGCAGTCTGAGAGTGTCTCGCCGAGCCGGTTCGTCAGTGAAATTTGGGCTGATAACATGTCGATGGAAGCTAGGTACAGGATGACGATGGCTCGAACACAAATCAAATATAGTGTTCTCTGGGGACAAAAAATAAAATCAAAAGTTTTAACTTCCAATGCTCAGTAGATACTTGAGAATCTAGAATTATGTATCTAACCTGGGAACCCGAGCCCGACATAATTATGTTATCTTAGAATAAAGGCAAGGTATTTCCTTTTGTTTGTTCAGGACCAACCGTACATTACCTGATAAGTTAACCAGGTTCCCAACTAACTGCTTTTATGCACTTTAGACTTTACATTATTGTATTGTACAGTTTTTGGTTTGTTTTAATTTCTACTCTAAATTTACGTATTGTGAAATCTAATTTCTTGGGGAGCAATGTGAGCCATGCTCACCTCTCCCAAAGGTAATAAAAGATTTTTAAAAAAAAAACCCGATGAGCTTACGGTAGTGGATCGGAAAAGTTTAGTCAAAATGAAAAACTATCTAGCAGGTATATATTTTTTTCACAGGTTTTCACTTGTTTCGTAAATACACGAATACATAAACGTCTCCAGCTTTCAGACGATATCATGCTACCTGGTGCTTTGTTTTGTTTGTGTGTTTGTTCGATCGTGCGTTAAGTCAAGCATTCTGCTGTGTTCAAACTGGCCAAAAAGGACCATGTCTTAACAAATCATACAAACCTACAGACAAGATGTCTTTCAAAGACTGTTATATCAGTTCAGCATTTAGCCGGCATGGTTATTTTTATTTAGTATCGTGGAATTTGGAAATATACAACATATTCAACTCCAAGTTTCCACTTCATACCATAAATACCTTTTATACAACTGTAGGTTACGTGTAGTTTTTGCAAGGCGCTCCGCCTAAACGACCCTGAGCAGCATTGGTTCCGGATCTGCTGTAACCAGTGTTGTTCACATGTACTTCTAGCGTTGCAGATTTTTGACAAAAGATTAAAAACACCCGACCTGGTACATGTTCCCAGTACTGGGGCAGTGTCTGTCCTTATAACGTCACGCAACAGTATCACCCCTCCGCCATCAGGGCAAGACGGTGTAAGATTGATCCCACTGCAAATATCCACGACACAGGGATTCTCTACAATAGAAAGATAGCTATTGGTAACATCTAAAACCCAGTAAAACGTATATGTCAGAAATGCTTTCTCGGTCGAGAGCTTTAATCGCCAATACCAGCTTCTTACTTCGTAATTGACACTATTAACTATGTGTTTCTGTTTTTCATTTTTTCATATTGCAAAAAACCCAACCTGTTTCCATTTTCTTAACTTAAATGTAAATATCTTTTCCTTTAATTCTGTCTATATTCTATCATTATACATAGATTATATATGTGTATATATTATGTATGTGTATATATATATATTTTTATTATTATTATTATTATTATTTTTTTATTTTTTTTTTCATGCTATAGATATACTCCCAGAGACAAGTTTCAAAAAATGTTATTGTTCTTCGGTCGTTATAGATAATTTATATATATTTAATGTTACGATGTGTGTAAGAGTGAGTGAAAGAGTGAGTATATGGAGGGCCTCAGGGAAGATCAACAACCTGTTGACTAAGTTTTTCAACCCTCAATAAATAAAGTTTTTATTATTAATATTATATGATTAACAAGTATAGAGAACAAATCGTGTATGTGTTGCGTAATATATATCTGTTTAGGCGAAGGAAGGTAAAACAAATCCCGCTTGTATTGCCAATGCTAAAACTTGTCAGCTACCCATGGATGTCAGTCATTTATTCAAATGAAATTTAGACAGACAAGAGTAAACACAGTTTGAATAATTGTTTTATCAGATCGATTGGAGCCGCCATATTTGACTAACACTATATACCTCTGCCACTACTACTATATATACGCCATTAGGTAGCACACTAAACGTAAAACGAGAAATGACAGAAATTGATCAAGAATAGATCATTCTTTTTTTTCATATATATAATTATTCTCTTTTCGTCGAGGTCTATTTAGTAAAAGTTTGATTTATTTGACACAGAATTTGTATGGAGAGCATTACGTCATGGTTAAAAAAAATAAGTTGTTGTCAAAGAGAGTTAAATACGTCTTCTTAGCCTCGCTCACATTTAACACATAGAGGTCATTATTTGACGATGTATTTAAACATACTGTATGAAGTTTTAAAGGGAAATTTGTAGATTCTCTAGATAGCTCTATATTCCAAGTTTGATTTTTGTTTTGTTTTCCCTTCTTGTAACTAATAAATTCTCTTGATGCTTCTAAACTATTCCAAGTGTGATATACGTTTTGTTTTCCCTTCTTGTATAACTTAGAAATTCTCTTGATGCTTCTAAACTATTCCAAGTGTGATATACGTTTTGTTTTCCCTTCTTTTAACTAATAAATTATCTTGATACTTCTAAACTATTCCAAGTGTGATATACGTTTTTTCCCCTTCTTTTAACTAATAAATTCTCTTGATGCTTCTAAACTATTCCAAGTGTGATATATGTTTTGTTTTTCCCTCTTTTAACTAATAAATTTGGGTCCATGATATTAGATTGGCGTTTAACGTCGTACTCTAGGGTATTTCACTTATATGACGACGGAGTGTCCACTTCACACTGTTCCTTGCCTATAATTACGGTGGAAAACCGGGAGGGAACCTCGTAAAAATCACCCTCATGATTGCCGGGACCAGATATTGTGTCCCTCATATACCCGAAGGTCGACAGATGGACTCGCTTCTGAGAACAATACATCGAAGTAGGATTAGTAAGCACACTCGCTGACCATAAATACACTGCCGCGGGTCCTATTTACAAGTGTAAATGCTAAGTTTGGTTGTACCGTGGTATAAATCGTTAACTTTAGTTTTAATTGCTACATCGTCGATTGGGCGCTGTAGCACCATGCTAGTTATAATTTTAATATTCATATTAAAAATACAAACGAAAGCCACTTGTATATTGGACGAAAAATATCGTATCATTACTCAAATATGCTTACATTCGTTGAAGTGTTATGAGAGTTATTTACCTTTATAAACAAAAAAACATCTGTAATTTACCTATTGGGTAGAATTTCAGATGCATGAAAACATACATTTGAAAGACTGAAAGATCATTTTTATCAAATGGTGTAGCTGCATGGGCCTTGTTGGTCGCTGGTTTACACAAGTTTGGACTTCTCGTTATCCCCGGGGCCGTGGTTTAGTTGTTTGCGTATCATCGTACTTATCGTACTTTTATGTACCGTTCACGGTTTCGAGCCGGTCTGGTATAAGAGTGTCACACGATGTGGCTCCGGGTGTAGTATACAAGGTTTCCACCAGGTTATCCACCGTAATTAAGCAAGAAACAGTGTGAAATGGACAATACGAAAAAGTGAAATAGCCTACCCTTGTGTACGGTGTTAACCATAAGATTACAATATACATATATTGAAATCCCAGGTTAAACGCCAACCAAACAGAAAAAAAATATATATATTATTTGATTCTTGAAATTGCTGACTACGATAGATGTGCCGTTTGACTTTGGTTTATCCTCGGTGACCGCTTCATGAATTTCTGTGTTTTCTTTGAAGTAAGGGACAAGAAGGTTTTTTGCACTGTAAATGCTCGCACTTTCTTTTGTTGCATCGTGTATTGCAGCGATGAGCTGTTGGGGAGATTTCCTGTTCCTTTCCAAGAAAAGAGCTGTTGTGGAAATTGGTTTTCATATCTCGTCATGTGCAGTCGTCATTGTTCGGTGACTTGCGTCTCGAGTGATTTCATGCACCATTGTGCGGCCACGTCATACATCATTCATGAGAGTTAAACAGCCCAAAGTATACAGCATAAAATCCCTATCTATCAGTCAATGTCTTGTGGAGATTGCTTGTCTATTTACTTTATGTATATGACGTGAAACCACAGTATAAGACAACTCATTTTCGAAACATAATCCAATAATATTAGATGGACGGAGATTGTTAGCAATTTACAAAGTGAAATTCTCAACAAGTGATACTTTTGATAGGACTTAATAAGCAAATTATTGTAATTCACGTTCAAGTCTCGCATAAAACCCTATATTAGCAAAGCGGACGGTTTATCCATATCTCAATGAAAAAGGGGTTTCAGTTTAATTTTGCGTACAATGTATTTCATATGTAAATGTCAAAATTGCAGGCTTAGACGAGTCCGTTAAACGCCAGTTTTCCTTTATGATATCATGCACCGATAATACAATTTCTGTTTCGATTTTCAAATCCAAAACTAAATTTGTATATAACAAAAATACTCACCGTCTACGTTAGACGATATTTCCCGAATAACAATATACCATATTAAAAGAATGGGTAGAAACACACGTCCTTTTACGCCCATCATCAGTGCTAAATATTGCACTCAGTCTATCCCATACGGTTGATATACACCATCTATATTTTGTATGGTAGCTGTTCATTTTAGGGGGAATGGGCCAATGTGTTTCTGTGCTGCGGATGGCGACAAGTGGTGGAGTAGTTAGTATCAAATATCCACTTGAAATAACGAACAGCTTGTCCCAAAGGAGAGAGAGACCAATTTGGCAGTATTTAGCAGCACTTAATCAAGTTAGTATTTTTGTGAAGAATAAAAAGCAATTGTAATACGATCGTGGTCCGAATAATGTGTTCATTATTCAGAAGTCACGAAGGCTTTTTTTAATCCAGTACACGTTCGGGCAGTCTAAAATTAACGCGAGACAATTTCGTTCTCTGTGGAAGCGTTCTTGCGTTTTGTAGTCTATTCTTGTATTGTATATCGCTTCTAATCTTCTACAGAAAATAAAATGGTAGAAGAAAATTGTGTACGTATTAAACATGTACAAACTTAGTTACTTGTCCTTTTTGCACGGTATAATAAATGCTCGTTTTGATTGTATTATATATCTCTTCGGTGAAATACCTTTCTGTGTCCCACACCGTAATTTACGAAATCAACAGATGTTCTATCCGTCTTATCCCAGGGAGTCAGTGCGGAAAATCTCTTTCATTCCCAGTACATCAGCATGTTACAATAGGATGCCAAACACATGTAACATTGGTTCATTTTCGTCTAAGAATTGCTTTAAACGATCACTTAAATTAAACAACTATAGTGATTGTTCAGCATAATTTAATAATATGCTTAATTTGTTTTATTGTATATACATCATGTCAAAAGAACATACTCATCATCCATACCTCGAAGCACTTGTTTTGGTAAACACACTTGTTTTTCATGTATGTGTGCTGTAAATACTGTTTTACTAGTCTGTAATTGTGTTTTAACCCGTTGAGTATTGATGGAATAAATTTTAAAAAATAAGTAAATAAAATAAGATATATATTGTACGATTGGTCGTCTCAAGAGCCATGTAGTATATATAACGATATCAGACCACCTTTTTATCTATGTTTGAAATGGTGAGGGGTTTGCGCCACCATTCCTGTCCCTCTCCGGTACCCAGGGGAATTTCCAAGTAAACATTACACAAGTGTTGGGAAGCAGCTCTGTGATTGGTCAGCCAATCGAATATCTAGCAACAATGACATAAAGAACTACTTTAGGTCTGGTTTCGCTCATAATTACTCTTTACTTGTTCTGTATGCTGTCTGGACTCACATAAGCCATATATGCATGTAGTGGTGGTTTGTTTGTTTGTTTGATTGAGGTTTAACGTCGTACTCAAGAGTATTTCACTTATATGACGACGGATTGTCTACTTCACACTGTTCCTTGTCTAATTACGGTGGACAACCGAGATGAAACCTTTAAAGTGTAAATAGCTCGGTAGCGGACAGTCCCTCTGCTAAATGTAGTAGTTTCTGCAATACTTAGCTCATAATTGATTATTTCGTTGTCATATTTGCATTGAACCAAATCTAGTTACATATATATGATGTTAAATGCTTAGCTCAGACCAGATGATAACAGAACAGCATACACTTACACTTAATTATGGCAGGCGAAGTGTTTCAATATTCTCTATTTACTTTCTTTGTTTAAAATATAAATTTCTTGTTCATAATTTATAGTTTTCATTGCATATAGTTTTATTTATATTCTATATTTAAAATATATGTGCAATATTTTTTTTATATATTTGTTGTAAAAGTTTTTATATGCATGCGATGATTTGGATTTATATGCATGAAGTTTTATTTGTCTTCAAAACGAACTTAAATATATTTATTGCAAAAGTACATTTTGGGATATCCTAATGGTTCAGCCATATTGATATATGTTACGCGAAATTTCGTTGGATTATATCAAACAGTCATCCAAAGACATCTCATCTTATGAATGTCTTTGGTTAAACTATTATATTTCACAGAATGCAATTTTACAACATAAATTTTAATTTTTTTAACAAATATAAAAATGTGGACAATAAATATATAAATTTATGAACAAATATAAATATGTAGACAATATATATATATAAATGTGTTGAATGCAAATGCAGAATTTTAGAACATAAATAAAAAAATATACAATTAAAATATAAATTTGTTGAATGCAAATGCAGAATTTAAAAAATATATTACGTTTATATTCAAACATATTAACTTTTTCAAACAAATATAATTTATTTAATATTGGAACACTTCGCCTGCCATACTTAATGCTCCAATAAATAGCATTGCAATCATGCTGGTAATTTAACACAACAAATAATCTATAGTGCCAATAATTTTAGTACGTAGAAATTGTAGTAATTTATTTATTTTGTGATAACACCCCCTTAGTTGGAACAGATTCTAGTTTAGAAAATTTTGTGAGCCCACCACTCTATATGCACCGAATCGCAAGGTAGTACAAGGTCGGGTGGCTGTGTGGTCTAGAGGGGATGGGGTTGGGGAGTGGGCATTTACTGCTGGCGATTCGATGCCTGACATATCCTAGGTCAGAAAATTTTGCAGGTTGAAATCCGTCCGGGAATCGAGCCCACCACCCTCATGCGTGCAGAGTTATGTACCGAATTGCCAGCAGTAAAAGGCCGGGTGGCTGAGTGGTGTAGGTGGCCGGCAATTTACTGCTGACGATTCGATGCCGAACTCTGACGGCCATGGGTTCTTTTCCCAGACGGGTTTTAACCTGCACAATTTTCTGAACTAAGTCTGTTCAAACTAAGAAAGTGTTATCCCTTAATAATGAAATACTGTTAATATTTAAGTAAATATATTTATAAAAGACATAAAAATCATTCGTAGAGATTGTAGTTGTCAGTGCTGATATGAAATCTGTGATACCATGGCCGAGTAGACTACACTGGAAACAAAGAAAGACACAATCTCAGGTAGCAAAACAAAGAGATCAACAAAGTATCTGCTTCGTGATGTTGCACATTGGCTATTAAGGACTAAAGTCTGAACGTTAAAATGTGTAATCGGACTTTGTTTGTCAATTTAACTCCCTATTTTTCAAGTTATTTCACTCATATGGCCCTTGGGGCCCCCGGCTTAGTGGTAGCGTGTGCGCTTACTAATCCTACGTCGATGTACCGGTCACGGGATCGAGTCCGTCTGTCGAACAGCAGGTATATATGAGTGACAATCTAATTAAAATCAGATCTCAAAAACGCTCCTTGTGTTTTGTTTGTCGCTAAATTGAGATCTAACGCAATCACTACTTTTACTGTTCAATAAGGTCAAGCTTACTGGGGTTCACAGTTTCAGTTGTCCAATAAAAACACAGATAATACGCGGCCATGGTAAACACCAAATTCAGCCAAAACAAGCTGAAGTTGTCCGATTTTCTTCTATGTTGATCTCGTAAGTCACACGTAAACATGGGAAAATGCAATTCCACCCAAAGTCTATTATTTGAATGGTGTTTGATTGTGTGTGTATGTATGCGTTGGTCATGTAAAAATACAGTCGGAGAAACTTTGGTTCGTTGGCGTAAATCTTCGGCTTTTACAAACCAGAAACAGTTCTGTGTAAGTTTAAGAAATTTAAAAAGTAAATTTAAGAAACCAATCGAAATTGTAGGTGACAAACAAAACACAGGGAGCATTTTTGAGATCCGATTTCAATTAGATTGGTGGATAGTGTGTCCACCTTTTAATCCTACTTCAATTCATCAGTTCAAATCCATCCGTCAACCGTCAGGTATTTGTGAGAATCCATAGCTTTAGTTAGAGACCCATCCACCAGTCATTTTTGACAGGCAGATTTCTAAAAATGGTTAAAACGACGGGTAGAAATTTGGAATTTTAACATGGGAAAGTTCTTCAAAATACAGATTTATGACAGTCTAATTTCCTAGCTAAAACACTGTTGAAGTCACTAGATGTGGCAATTATGGGGGGGTGGGGATTTTTTTTAGGTATCCTCTCGGTTTTCCACCTTAATTAGGCAAAAAACAGCGTGAAATAGACATTCTGTCATCATATAAATGAAATGTCCCTGAGTGAACATTCAACCCCATTCAAACAAACCTTTATCAATAACAATAGTTCATAATATTTCACTTAATTTCCAGGTTCACGGATTCCTTTTCTGGCTTAAGTACATGTTCTACCGAGATGACTATGTTCAGATTGCAGAGAACAATAGACTTAGCTTTCTCACAAAGCAAAGCACTGGCAAATACAGAGAAGACTGTTTCCATGGCAACTGAACACTTGGCTCAGCCAATCAGAACATGTGAACTGATGGTGCATGCTGGGTACTGTACAGAAAATGTTGGAGGATCTGGAGCAGGGCCTGATGCCTTTAGCCAATCAAAAGCCAGAGAACAGGAAATGAATACAATACTGAGTAAAGAATTCAAAAACTATTTGACTGAACGTAAAATAACATTGTGCAACTTTAAGGACATTTTTAGCAAATAGATGATCCGTAAAAAAAAGATGTGGCAGTAAACGGCGTATCCAACGTTTGTTTTTTTCTTGCATGAAGGCAGTGCTCTTCATTCCATGAAATAAGATGCCATTTCAAATTGTCAGCCTCATACTACTGCGACAGTATAATCAGAACCTATTCATCCTGTCTTCTCTTAGGCGTGGAGAATTTTCTTTCCAAGAGAACAGGGCCCATATTCATAAAGCTACTTACATATTCCTTAAAGTAAAGAATTATTTAGCCAGTCATTTGATCACGAAAAAACTTAAATGTGAAATCATTCAGTTGACATTGTATAAATTTTGCTTGTAATCTTTCATTAAGGGTCAAACAAAATAAAGCAAAATGGTTTTAGGTATTTCAAAATGATGTTTTGAAAATTCACCAAGTTTTTCTTAACTTTAAGAAATACTTTAGTAGCTTTATGAATACGGGCCCAGTACATTTGTGTTAGTATGCAGGCAGCTGTACACTTCCATCATAGAACTGATCACCAATCAGTCAAATGTGTCTTCAGATGTTAGATCCAGTTTCTTGTCCAATCCATTATTACCTGTTCAAATTGCCTATTTTATAGCATATCTGCCATAACATGAATTCTTAGTTCTGGGTTATGTTTATTACTTAATCTAACCCTAAAATTGATGTTTTAACATTTTTATGATTGACTGGGGTACTCAAAAGGCATTACACTTGTATAATGACATTTGTTAATTTCTCTCTGTCTTATCTAAATCCGGTGGGAAACAGGGACAAGGGCTTAGGCATAGGGGTGTCCACCTTAAATTTAAAAATTGCCCCATTTGGACATTTTAACATGCTGGAGATGAAATTACCGTAAAAATTTACTTAGTTACTTAAAAGTGAAGCAAAAGGACCCTTTTGGACACCATACTTTTGATTTCTGGCTAAGCCCCTGAACATGGAGGCAACATCTTAAGACAAGTGTGACATAAAAATATTGGCTTCATGTTGCCCTTTACTGTGAGGGGCAACCACCGAGTTTCCTGCATCCACTGATCATAAATATAACAAGTCACAGAGGAGACACTTCTTTTGTCAAAATCCCCAGAGGGAATTTATTTACATACAACTTTAGTCAGTAGAGCATTTAGGAGACGTGTCAATTGACACAAAAGTATGCATACTTACAACAACACACTAATGGATGGTTTTATACAGTGCAACATATCAGACCAAAATAAAATGTCAGTCTACATGTATCTAACCAGTTTTAACAGTTTTCTTTCTTTTTATATACCTGATAGCATCATAGAAAACAAGCACTTATGGTTGCATAAATCATATCCAGCAAGTTTGACATAAAGTTTAATCTCAACAATTGCACTCCAGCATTGCCATTCACCATTCAGACCTGCCCAACCTAGAAAAAATTTATGTATAAAAAAAAAAAATTTGTTTTGGAGTATTTTGTTAACATTTCGTGTATTTTTGTGTTACAGCTGGCACAGAATATTAATTTCTGTGTTTATTTTGATGGTGCATTTCACATAAATTGTGTACAAAATACTCCAGAATACACCGGGTAGGCAGGTATGACAATGTATTTGCATTCATTTGAATGTTACAACGCGACACCTCTAACAGAAATACAGTAAAAAATGACAAAATCATCCGTTGATTGGGGGTTTAAAGTCCTACTCCAAGGTATTACACTTATATGACAATGGGTAAGTCCATTTGTCGCTCTACTTTTCTGTGGAAAACTCATAAAAGCCACACCCACCATTCTTAGTCACTTTGTGTGGCTCCCTCCTCTACCTGATGTTGACAGGCAGACTCGAACCTGTCTGCGCTACATTGAAGGAGGATCAGGAGTCAGTACCGCAACCATTGTACCACGGCCACAGACCCACAATAATTCCTCTTGTCAACCATACCAATATCAGAATAATGTACATTTAAGAAAAACACGTAAAACCTAGCACTCTATTTAAATAATTAACAATCCAGTTACATACCCCAAAATGAAATAAACGATGGATTTTCTTGCATAAAGTTTGTCAAAATCATGATTTACACGTTTGGTTTTAAAGGAACAGAAAATCAATAGTGTACAAAGTAATAGGCGGGCTTAGAAAATATCGTTTTTACATCAAGGTTCTTCAACAATGTACTTGAAAAATCACCAAAATAGGGAGAAAAAAAAAGGCAAATCTTTTTTACAATCTGTGTAAAAGATGCACTTTCCTTTTTTAGCCATGTATGAAAAAAAATCGTTTCAGCTCTGTGTAATAACACTAGTCCTTACTGGCCACAAGGCACAACAAAAATAAGCCTAACTTTTTACTGGATTTTTTTTTTATAGGACAGTCACTGTTGATGTTTGTTTAAACAGCCATTTTGCTAATTTCCTCCACCAATCGTTTGCCATATTCCACCCAGTCTACTGGAGAGGCATTCACGCATACCGTCTTCAGTCGACTCTCATCCTGGAAATAGAGGCGAAGAAAACCCATAAGAATCGTAAACTTGTGAATTCAAGAAATATACCCATGGAAAAAAATGAGGAAAAAAAGAGTTTCACTTTATGCTTTAAATGATTGATTGAAGATTGGTGTTTTATGCCGTGTTTAAAGGTATTTCACTTATATGACGGCAGTGTTTTCCAACAATAGTTAACACTAGCACAACTAAGATGTTGAGCGTTTCCATACTGTTGGAAAGTTAATTTTCCTCCAGTACTAAGCAAATTATGTATTGCTATTGATCCTAAAACAAACTGCCCTTAGCTTTACGGTTCTGTCATATTATGATGGCATTTAAGGCATGTAAAGGAGGAATCAGATCAACATTTTGCAGGGATTCTTCTACATCACAAAAATTATTCACACTGGCACAGGACAGCTACTACATCAAAATAACCCTCTACATTAAAATAAACTCTGGAGACACATTTTTTTTTTAAAAAGATGGCTCATTGAGCTTTAATGTATCAAAGCATCATAAGTGGCCATTGACCAATTTACAGTTATACTGTGTGCATTGTTAGCCCCTTTTATTGGTAATTTATATTTTTTGTAGTGGTACATAACCTTAAGACCTGTATTATAACAGCACTTGTATTACTCCACTATCTCAACAATAAACTCACGTTGTATGTTTCCACTTTGGCTCGCAGCTTGAAAATATAGGACTTTAGTAAAGCTTCTTGGAATACTTGGTCAAAGGCTGTCTCATTCTGAAAAAAAGAAAAAGTAGTTTGAAAAACATTGTATCAAAGGGAGCACAGATTTATATAATTGTTTATATTGGAGTTTTGATTCTTGTTTTAATGATCTGGCATTTAAGCACAAGTATAAAGGTTGACTTGCCGTTTAATGCGCATGTGAAGATACTTCACTTGTATTATGATAGATTGTCCATTTGTTACTCTGCCATTTTTAAATATGGTGAAAAAACTTGTAAAAACACCTCCAATACCAGAGGTTGACAAGAGGTTTTTAATTGATTGATTGATTGATTGGTGTTGTACGTCCTGCTTAAGGGTATTTCACTTATATGAAGGCGGTGTATTCCAACAATAATTGTTGAAAAGGTTAACTTTCCTCCAGTGCTAAGTCAAGACAGCTGGTCTGTGCTGTTGGGGAGAACGTACAGAACGGGGTCTCCCCATGGTTATGCAAACTTAGTTTAGGAGGACCTATTTATAGGTTTCCCAAATTGTTTGCAGTCTTCATCTAAGTTTGCTATTGATTTTGACAAATTTTGTCATCAGATAATTAAAGAAGATTGTATTTTAAAGCAATTTTGCATTATTTTACACAAAGGCACATTTATGTAATTAAAAAATCAGCAAACCAGGGGAAAATGCAAATGTTAGGTAACCTGTCGATATTAAGGTTATGCCAGAAAAGATTACAGCACAGGCCTGAGACAGCATAGCTACTCTTCAAACAAACTGCCTTTAGCCAAAGGGTTTTGACCAGAGGACCCCTGCAAGTCTTTTGTTATTGCCAGAGCACTTTAGCATTCACCAGATTGGCAACCATAAGGTAACTGGCACTAATAAAACATAAATTATGTCCTAACTTACTGTTGTTCTCATTTCTCCGAGTTCGTCTGCAGAACGTCCTAACAGCATCTCGGCCGACTCCTGGAAACAGGTCACCCACTGGTTGTCGGAGAAATCAGAGAGGTTTGCCTAAAACACGAGGAAATAAAGCCAACTGATTTATGGTCAATTCGTCAGGTTTGTTAGTTTGGTGTTCAATGTCGTACTCAAAGGTATTTCATTTATATGATGATGGATGGTCCATTTTACACTATTCCTTGTCTAATAGCGGTGAAAAACCGAGAGGAAATCTTGCATTAATCCTCCCCAGGATTGTCCGAGGCACATCGTGTGACTCCCTCATATACCTCCCTACCAATTCTTTGTATCATTTGCTAGAGACTATGTTTTAATAGACATTGAAATGTTGCATCTATAATAAATCAGAAGTTGAATCCATAAAGCCGTGTGTTGTTCAGTGTATAAACTTCCACATGTCTCCTAAACAAACAATATAATTTCAAATTTGTCTCTGCTGTTTAATTTTTCAGGTCCTTTGGGCTAAAGAAATCAAATTAATTATTTTGGATGACCGTAGGCAGACCTGCCTGCCCTAGAAACAATTTGTGTAAAAAAATTAGTTTTATACGTATTTTCTTACCTTTTTGTGTTACAGTATAACACAGAATATGAATGTCTATGTGTAATTGATGGCCAATTGGTGTATTTAACATAAATTATGTGTACAAAATACTCCAGAATACACCGGGTAGGCAGGTCTGCTCTGGTATCACATAAGACTGGTATCACATAACTCACTGGTATAACATAACTCACTGGTATCACATAACTCACTGGTATCACATAACTCACTGGTATCACATAACTCACTGGTATCACATAACTCACTGGTATCACATA